>JAECUM010095573.1:0-83390 GCA_016617855.1 Megalonaias nervosa
CAGATGAACACTAAAGCTGTATTTCAGCCATCATAAACACATTTCATAACCTTTGTAATAATTGACTAAAACAAATACATTGAGACAGTGACAGTGACAAATGCAGTCAGTAATTAAAGACTGATAAGAAAATAAAACAAATTTGGTCTCTTATATGAAATTTTGTTGAAACTTTTAGGATCCCTTTGAAAATGACATTCTTTGAATTCCAAAAGAGTGAACAAAAGGTATTTTAAAATGAATGTTTTTTTCTATTATATCCAAGTCAGTTGTTGAGATCTTAATGATGCGAAATGAATGTTTGTAACATGAATATGTCTTCATGTTGTGTTGGTCATTGATAGTGTGAGAATCGGCAGAAATAGTTCATGCCTAAAGTTCAGCTGGTCAATATAGTGGCTGGCATTAAGACATTTGTTAACATAAGGATGGCTGGAGCTTGAAATTTTCACTGACCCATAATTCAAGCCATATAGAGGACAGGAATGTGCATTATCCAATTTAACCCAACAAGTGGGTTTTCATAACATTAAATTGGATAATCTTTGTGCTTTATTCTCTATATACAGCACAGCATATTTTTTTTCTGAAGAGATTAAAGTGAGTACTAAATATTTATTAATGTCTAAAGATTGTTATATCTATTTGTTGCTATTTCTGGGAAACAATTGTTTTAAAAAAGTATCAGTAAAAATTAAAGACCTTTTGTACCTCTGGACTCTAGTTGGGAATTAGGCAAACCCCAGCCTCATTTCAGTGCTTTTGCAATATTTACATGCACATCACTGATCACAGTAAGGAGACTTGATTTGTCAGCATCCCAGTATTCTCAAGTTTCAGCAACTCTGAAAAAGGGCCATGTTAAATATATTTTTCAGCTCTTACCCAAATGTTCTATCTCTTCAGATCACAAAAGAAGCTTCTTTCTTAGAGTATATATATGGAGGAATGCAGATAAACTTTACCGTGAGTATTCCTAATTGATTTGTCCTGAGAGAGAAAGTGGCATAACAATAGGTACTGTATTTGTATGCATGGAAGGGGAGATTGATAAAGCAAAGAATTTTAAATTGGGCAAAATCATATATTCATCATTCCTCACATATTGTTTTATTGCATTTTTTTTTTGCTGTTGTGGAGAATTGTATACTAAGTACTTAAAGTGAAGCAGTTTTTACAGGAGCTGTATTTCGATCTGGTTTCTTGGCTTACTGTTCATTAAAAACATCACAGTAAAACTTTTGTTTGAATGTTATGGAAAATGAATATATTAATTAATGATTCTAATCTTTTATGTTTGAGCTATTAGCCTGACAAAGGTTCTGTCCTGTTAATAGAAAAGAAACTGAATTTTAATAGCAAAATACATTACCTACCAATACTGAATTGCATATCTTCTGTGATGCAAAGTCCCATGTTGCATTGCATATCTTCTGTGATGCAAAGTCCCATGTTGCATTGCATATCTTCTGTGATGCAAAGTCCCATTTTGCATTGCATATCTTCTGTGATGCAAAGTCCATGTTGCATTGCATATCTTCTATGTGCAAAGTAGTATGTCCAAGCTACAGTTCATACATTACCACTGCGAGATTGTTTTTAAAAAAAATGTCCAGCAGCATTTCTTATTTCCTTTCAAAGATCACTGTCTAGTGACCACAGATGACATCTGCTATGATTATTAAGCTTCACACTTCACAGGCTCCTAATAGTTTTCTGGTGGAGATTTTCCCCTGAATCATTTATTAATCTTAAAACATCTTGAGCAATAGAATAACAACTAAACATGAAAAACCAAACTACTTACTCTAGTGTGTCTGCTGAAATCATATGGCTGATCTCTCTTCTCTTCCAAAGGCTGGCAGATTTTCATCAAAGGTTAAGAAGACATTATCACCTTTTATTCCTTTATTACTTATAACACCTAAAAAAAACTTCCTACATTTGACCTTAATCTCCCTGAATTCTAACAACATGGTTATCAGTTAACAGCTTGTTGTGTACAAATGTCAGCTGTTCTTGAATAATTCTAATCCAGTGCCACACATGAATGATTCATACCAGTCATTGTATTGGTGGAACATTTTTGGTTGCCAGTAGACTGATTCTAGCTGGTTTCTCTATGTGTTGATAGAACACATACACTTTGCTAGGATTTTTTTTTATCAGTGTTTTTAATATATGATTCTGCAATCAAAGCATTGTTGAACTTGTAGTACTTCTTAGCCAGTGGTTTTTTAGTTTTGGGAAAAATCACTTTTTGGCATTTTTCCTTGAATTTGACCAAATATTTAGGAGCTGTCCTTAAATATTCCCCTTAAAACATTTTGAACAATACCATAACAGTTAAACATGAGTTTGGCCACAGTTGTTTTAGTACAAGTTAATGGAGCTGCATCATTAGTCTAAGGACAATAATCAGAGTGATATTCCCCTATGCAGATTAACAAAGAGGACAGGACTAGGTCATCTCTCCTCTAGATAACTTAGGTATGTTGAGAGTTCTTGTTTTCCCAAAGGGTCTGCTTGTAAAATGGGCAGTCCCTTCACTCCCTCAGTGGACTTGACCCCGTCCACACAAAAAAGGGGGAGGTGGGGATTAACAATAGTGGTAGAAACTCCTGGGAGCATATTAATGCAAAGAGTCTCTGCTGCTCCTACATTCCTTGAGGGTCAGGGAGTTTCACAGAAGTTATATAAGAGATGACAAGTTTGCTAGGCAGTGGAAATGGAGTACAATTGCTGCCCCCACCCCTTCTCTGTTTTGACTGCTGGTTTAGACTGCCAGCTTTAAGGTCCTTTGTAGACATGGCTCATCAAACCACCTACTCCCCCTGGATACCAGGACATCACAAGTGGAGGATTTCACATAGAACTGGGGCTTGTCTCCCTGGTTAAAACCTGGAAGGCATTGTTGCTTGGAGCCATAACACAGTTTATTATTATCTGGCATGTGTTATCAGTGTCTGTAGCATGCCCTGGAGAGCTACTTTCCTCTGCAGGAATGTTCTTTTGAAGACTTCCAAGGTCATACTGGATCATAGCAAGAACTTTCACAGGTTTGCATTGTTGTAGGTGGAAATGCTTCTAATGGGGGACGCATCCCCTCCATGGTGTCTCAGGATTTAGAGGACCAAACAACACTGGTCCCTTACAGTACCTTGTCCATCACAACTGGCTGAGAAGCACTTAACGCAGATCACCGCATCAAACTTTCGCACAGGATTTTCTTACAGAAAATGATGAAACCACATCAGTCTCTGAAGCAATCTTGATTTAACCTCCTCCTCACCTATCCTTTAGAGGTTAACAAAGGCCAAGGGAAAAAGTTTATGGGCTCCTCCCCCTGTCCAAAAGGAGAGATAGTGTCCATCCCTATTGACCTGCTCCCTCTCCGGCTGTGCTTGATGCTCTCCCCATAATCCCTGAAACACCTCATTTAACCCTGTTTGAAAAAAAGCAGGGTCGAGCATCAGGCACAATATGGAGTTCCTTCTGCCTAGACGGAGGGCTGTCACTTCAGTTGTGGGAACACCCTCCGCAACCATGGATGGATCTGCATCCTTTTTTCACCTGTCCAAACTGGTTCAATTAATGTGAAGAGGTACACATCCTTCCTCTGCAGAGGGGTGTAATAGAGAGGGTAAAAATGAGCAGGCTTTTTCATTCCTGGAATTTTCTGTTTTTAAGAAAATTAGGAAGTCTTACCTGCATAATTGACTTTTCCACCTTAGATAATTCTCTTCATGAAAACCTCTTCAAAATGTTGATGACAGCTTAAGTAAGACCCTCCAACTGAACATTCTCTGTCAGTCTTCAGATGTGTTTCTTCACACCTCTACCTTCCAGCCATAGCAGATACCTCCAGTTCTGCTATCGACCATAAGATATTCTAATTTAGAGTTTTAATTTGAGCTTGCTTCTGCTCCCAGAGATTTTTCCAGGGTGATGGGGTAGATGCAGTCCACCTGAGGTCTCTAGGGATTCCCATCCTCCAGTCTTTGATGACAGGTTGGTGCCATCAGCCATCCACCTAACTGACAAGTATTGGTAGGTATTGTATTACTGGTGATAAAATGTAAAGGGGGGGGACTAGTTTAATAATGTAATACATACCTATCAGTATTGCAAAGATTCCCTCTTCTTAGCATGCTTTAATGCCCTTCCTCTTTGTCCAAGGGAAGAGGAAGATAACGGGATATGGGGCTGTGATAACAGATGTCAGACCGGGCCAGAATTTTATCTCAGTTATAGAACCTTTCTTCCTATTAGGAGGGAAGAACCCATGTGCATCTCTAGCTTGGACATGGGACCTAGCACCCTAGAATGTAAGCAGTGCAATATTTGTAGGTAATTATTATTTTCAAAAATCATTTTTACCCTCTAAAAAAGTAAATTTCTGTAAATACAAGAAATATTAATTAAAATAATTAACACTGATTTCAGTTTTCCTTTAATAGTAAGTTGAGAGTACTTAAGAGTAAAGGGAGGTAATACAAATAAATATACCTTCTGTTAAGTTTAAAGTTTTCTACATAACTGATTTCAGGTTGGTATAGATTTCACAGCATCCAATGGTGATCCAGCAGGTTCATCATCCCTCCACTACATCAACCCTTACCAGCCAAATGAGTACATGATGGCAATACAGGCAGTAGGAGCTGTATGTCAGGACTATGACACGTAGGTATAGAGCCGAAATCCTCCTCTATTGCATCAGCTCTTTGCAGCTTAGTGAATACATGATGGAAATACAGGCAGTAAAAGCTGTTATGTTAGGACTATGACACGTAGGTATAGTCAATAGCATCCTCTGTTGCATCAGCTCTTTGCAGCTTAATGAGTACATGATGGAAATACAGGCCATAAATGCTGTATGGTAGGACTATGACATGTGGGTATAGTCAATAGCATCCTTTATTGCATCAGCTCTTTGCAGCTTAATGAGTACATGATGGAAATACAGGCCGTAAATGCTGTATGGTAGGACTATGACATGTAGGTATAGTCAAAGCATCCTTTATTGCATCAGCTCTTTGCAGCTTAATGAGTACATGATGGAAATACTATATGTTAGGACTATGACACGTAGGTATAGTCAGTAGCATCCTTTATTGCATCAGCTCTTTGCAGCCAAATGAGTGCCTGATGGTCATACGGGAAGTAGGAGCTGTATATCAGGACTATGAATACATAGGTGTATGTATGCAATGTTCCTCTATTCAGATCTTACCAACATTGTAAGTGCATAATGGTCATAATGGGTGTAGGAGCCATATTGCTGGACTGTGACAACATATAGGCGTAAAGTATTCAACATTCCTCCACTACATCAGCCATTACCCACCAGATAAGTACATGGTGGTCAAAGGGGAGTATGAGCTTTATGTCAGGACTGTGGTACAAAAAGTATAGACTAAGCAGCATGCTACCAGTACAGCAACACTCATGTAATTAGTAAGTGAAAACTATACAGGTGTCAACTGATTCATGCTGTGTGAATTTTCACAAGAAATAGCTACACCACTCCCTTGGTGACCCATACCTGTATAACTCATGATCCCACTTGTAATGCAGGATCAGGCATGGATCCCATTTTCTAAAACTAGGAAATAAAAAAGTTTGGCCTGTTTTTTTAAGTGAAGAAAATTTTGAACAAAATTGGTAATGAAACTTTGATATAAGCCTGTTTTGACATCATAAATGGTGGTTAGTGCCCAAAAATTTGAATCAGCATCATGAAATTATCAACTTTTAATAAGAATTCATATATTTTGTTACATCTTCTTTCCATACAACATTCTCAGTACACTGTAGATAACAATATTTGATGACATTTCGATAAATGAATGCCTGCTGGTGGCAACACTTAATACCAGTTAAATAAGATTTGTCAAGAGAAATTCATGTTTTAGTTCTATCTTGTAATTTGGCTTATACCCTCTTGCATTTAAATGTGAAAATGTCATCCTACTATCACAGCTATGGCCATGAGCATTTCTGTGAGAACCTATTTAGTGTAGAATGTGTTTTCATCTCCAACTTGCAGAAGTATTTATTATATTGTTACACTCAGTTAAAAGACCTGCTTTGTACTCTCACATTAATTACATCTTTTGTATCAAATGAAATAAGGGTGGTTGGAATAAAAGAAAAATCTTTTTTATCAAATAAAAATAAGGGTGGGTGGAATGAATAGAACAATTAAAAGCTTGCAAATCCTACCTGCATAAGAGCAAGCAGTCACAGTTGTGTCAGGTTGACTCATTTCATTTGATCAATCAAGCACTGGTATAAATATTATTATGTACTTGATTGACCACAAAATATATATACATATGATTGGTCACAAATTATATATACATGGTTGATCACACACACACACACACACACACAGAGATCATATATATATATATATATATATATATATATATATATATATATATGATCAGTGACAAATTATATGTACATGATTGCTCACAAAATATCTATATACATGATCAGTGACAAATTAGATATGCATGATTCGTAACAAAATATATGTACATGATCAGTGACAAATTATATATACATGATTGGTCACAAAATATATATACATGATCAGTAACAAAGTATATATGCATGATTGTATAACCATAGAGCACAGTTATTGTCTTCCTGTGTTATGTCTAACTGTTCATTACTAGTGCTATAACTGACAGACTTTGGTAATTTTCTGCACATAGATGGCGCTCTACAGTTTTGCATTTTGCATAGGGTTAGAATTTTAAAGAAAAAGAATTCCCCCGGGTTTCCTCACTAGTTATACTGGCTTTTTAAAAAAGACCTTGTATATCTTAGGTATTGTTCAAAGAACCTTTAATTCCCTTTATTTTGGTGTATGATTGATGGGTGTAATATGGGTTATAGAGTATACAGCTTGGCCTTACTCTAGATGTGCACCTTTCAAAAAGTGCTAGCTCCACTTGGTCATTTTCACTTCCTGAACTTCAGAGGTACATTGTAAAACAAAGAGCTGATAACTTTTTTTACATTTTATATATTTGGTAATTTGTTCATTGCACTTTCAGAAACTGGTATTGTCTAGTCTGGCAAAATTCATTTTCCCTATTTTAATAGCTGCTAAGGATAGTGTACTTTAGACAAATTCAGGCTGATTTTTGGAGCACAAAAGATCATTTACAATTTCCAAAAGTACAATATCTTAAGAACTGTCAGCCATATTACATCAAAGTAGCATAGAGGTATGCCAACATTCTCTTCACTGTGCATGTTTTAAATGCGAACAACTTCACCTGTCACTCTCTCAAAAGCACATAATAACTGGTGAGCGCCCCCATACTAAGTTACCTTAGCACATGAAAATCCTGAATGTTTATTAATGGATTTACTGGTCGTTGTTTGTGTATGAAGATAGCCAACAGATTGACTCAAGGGAAGTAACTAAGATTTGCTTGACAGACATGCAATTCAGTGACAATTTACATATCACTGTCTTCATTACAGAGCAGGCAATTTTAAACTTTGATGTTACAAATTGTGTAATGTTTTTGTTTAGTAAGCTGCAGCTTTTTGACAGGATGATTTTTAATGACACTATAATTGCTGCATCTTCCATAATGATATGAATTTTCAAGCAAATAAGTTTTACATTGGGAAAACCGTTTTAAATATTTGTATAGACTTATAGTAAAAAGTTTAAATTTTAAAAGAAATTTTAGACCTGTAAATTATCTTTTGAGAAAGCCAAGTTAACCAATAAATTACTGTTAAGACGAGTGATAGCTTGGGCATGTGCAACTTGGGTAGTGAAACATCTTAACTTCGGTTTATTTTGTGGTGAAGCAGAAATTGCATCTAACAAACCTGTTTACCCCTATGGATTCTCGGTATTTTGTATGGATGAAGCCAGAAAAATACTGCAGATCATTTAGGCATAACTACAGAAAACAGCCAAATCGGTGAAAAATTACATCTTCACATTGCGTTCCACTTCTAACATTTCTTTTCATTAAAAAGTTTATTTGATAAGTGCTTATTCATTGGTTCCCATATAAACTAGTAAACCATCTGCAGGCATCAAAGAGAGCATTTGACAGTTGTTTTTAAAAATGGCAGACTAGTGTCATGTTAAAAGAAAATTGGTAGAAGTAAAATATTTGAGTGCTTGCCAGAAGTCTCTAAAGATTTATACACATATTTGGCCATTTACAAAACAGTCTAATGAAAGAGTTCATTATGTTTACAATGGTGTGTTTGAATTGGATTTTTCTGTCATACATGTGGTGGAAGTGACATAAAAAGACATATTAAGTGCAAATCCCACAAGGAATGGTCTGAAATAAAAGACACAAATAAGTCTCTGTCCTCATTCTTTAATGCACAGTGTCCAACAGTGAGGAAATGCACATTGTGTGTGCTGTAATGATGATAAGTCTGCTTTTGGCTGAGTTAAATTTGATGCTGAAAACAGCTGATTCAGTAAACAGGGATTTAAAGAAAATGTTTATGGACAGCAAAATCACAGCAGCAAGGTAAACTATTTAAGAATATAGTTTAAACTAGTAGAGTGATACTGGTTTAGGAAAAGATGTTTCTTTTGTTGATAAAAGAAACAGATAATTATGCATCTTATTATTGTAATTAAAGACAATAAATATATTTCTAGATTGAAGTTTTTTTTATTGCTGAACTGAAAGCTTTATAGCTATGCTACTGACAGTGGTTGAAAACTATGGACAGACTGCATTTGGATGGAGCCAGGAAAGGGTAAACAGGTCTGCTCTTAAAATGTTTGTAGGTGTACACACTAAAGAAAGATTGACATGCTGTATTCAGGGATTTTTATGTCAGGTACTCTGCCACTTGTTAGGGAAGAAAATAGCATGCTTCCATTGCCACATGTTTAAAAGAAAAATTACACAGCATTCTAATGACAACAACAATAAAAATTGTCCCTATGCTAGGAAAGTAGAGTTTCATGGAGTCTTTACCTCTCTGTACCTGATCTCTTTGCTGAAGACTGAGCAGTATCTTTGAGGAACTTTATTCCATTGTGGTGATATGAATTAATCTTCGTGACTTTTTCTGGGTAAATTGGACATGTCCTGGTGAGAACTTGCCAGCACCACCTGATATTAGAGAGCCTTGTTCTCAATTTTCAGACCTGAACAAAAGATAATTTTTGTTTCTGTAATCTCACATAACACTAAAAGTCCAGTAAATTAATCTTCCTGATTCTGGTCAGCCTCAAGTGGAATTAATTGTGGTATGCTTCCATATACATGATCAGTTAAAAATTATATATTTATATTGGTTACAACATATGCACATGATTGGTTACAATAATTATATACATAATTGTTCATGTGTGTGTATGTATGTGTGTATATATATAAATTATAAAATAAACAACACCAACACATAGAATGTGTGACCAGTTTTGCTTTTATTGCTTCATCAGATTGAATTCAAACTGAATTCAATATCATTGCTTACGTCATTAAATATATTGTTTCTAAGTGATCAATGATATAAACAACATGACATAAACAAGATGATGTCATAGCTTACATATTTAACCTAATTGTTTATTTTTAACAAATAATTGACATGGAAATATGCATATGTATATACAGTACAGATAAATGATATTTTAATACATAACAATACATAAAACTGAATATTAAAGATACATATATCTCTATTGATTACTGTATCAAAAATTTATGAATAAATAGAGATTAACAGTTTTATTAATATTTTTATTATGTATAATGCACATTTAAAGAAAATATATATATATTATACCCTGATATATTATTGACAAATGTTCAATATTTCATCAGAACTCAAATTATATAATAAACAAATATGGTGTGCATAATATTTATAATTATAAAATAAATAAGTATTTTATAAATAATTAATCATAATATATCGAGAATTAATTTTAAAAAGCCCTTTCATTTTTAAAGAATTAGTAAACTTATTTTTATGATATTAATTTATACTTTCACTAGTTAAGTTATTCTATAAATTAGAATAATATAGAAATATTCTTAAATAATTGCAAACAGGGGACATAATTTAAAAAAAAGAAATGATTGATTAATGAATGTTGTATAGTGTTTTGGAATTTAGACCTTTTGGATATACCGTATTAAGATGGTGAATCCAATAGGTTTCCTTTAGCAGACATTCCATCTCAGAATCAGCTATAACAATAGGTTGAAAGGAGAACTCTTGCAAAGTTTGGGAACTCTTGTTAAAATGTGTGGCAACATGAGATGAAAATGATTGATCGATATAATTTTTTATGTCTGATCTGTGTTGGTTCATACGTTTAGATATTTGTTGACTGGTTTGTCCAATATATTGGATGCCACATTTTTTGCATGTGATCAAGTAAATAACATTTGATGTTGCACAGTTAGTATCACAATGCATGTTAAATGTTTTTTTCGTATTATTACTATTGAAAGAAGTATTTTCATTAATAAAAGAACATTGCGAACATCTAGATCTATTACATTTAGTTGATGATCTCTTTTTATATGATGTTTTTTCTAGTTTAGAATTAATTAGGAAATTAATTAGAGAAAAAGATTTTTAGTCCTTTTATAAGCAAGTGTGGGTTTGCTTTCGTGTAGCATTTAACACTTGCTTTACATGATAATTTTAATAAATCCCAATATTTATTGATAATCTTACCTATATTAGGCAAACTTGGATTATATTCAATAACAAAAGGAATGATATCTTCATTTCTATTTTTGATTTTACATTGTAAAGATTCAAGTTGTGTAAGGAAGATACATTTTTGAAAGCAGTATTAATGATGTCAATAGGGTAATTTCTATTTAAAAAATGTTGACCAAACTCTGTCAAAGATGATTTAGAAACAGTATCATCCAAAATAATTCTTCTATATCTTTTTGCTTGACCTTATGGTATCCCGTTTTTACACGAGTTAGGATGACATGAAGAATATTCAATATATTGATGAATATTCATCGAAACAGTCTATAAAATAATAAAGGTCTTCTAATGAATAAAGATATGATTTGGAGTTATTCATTAGAAGACCTTTATTTTATAGACTGTTTAAACAAATTACATCCAACAATAACATTTACATTCAATGTGTCTAAAACTAAAGTATCATTTTTGGACATAGAGGTCATGAAAAATGAAAATAATGACATCACTACCGTGGTTCATGTTAAAAACACAAATATAGCCTATTGTCAGCCTTAATCTGAGTCAGTGCATATCAGGTATTCTTTTAGCCTCATGTGCCCTTTGGACATTTGCTGGGTCTTTGTCTGACAGATAGCTTACTACACTACTTGCAAACCATGATTAATCGGCTCCAGCATATATCAGGAATTCTCAGCTAAAATATATTTCCAAGTTTTAACTGAGTTTGGTTTTTTTAAGGGGGTTAAGCATAAAATTTACATTGCAATTGAAAAGATTTTTGTTATTCAGAGTTGAGGGGTTTCAGTTTACTAGGATAAAATGATAATTTAAGAAGGAAAAATTTAGGAGTAAAATAAAAATAACTTTTTGGTATTGAAGGGATTCTTGTATACTGAGGGTTCAGTTTTGAGGAGTTTTACAGTATATATATATATATATATATATATATATATATAAATACACACATTTGAATGATTGGTTGTGAACTATTTGTAATTGAGCTGCTGCAAAATACTATTGGTTACAAAATGTATATACATGATTGATTGCAAGATAAATAGATATGATTGGTTATAAAATAAATAAACTTTGTGCTCGTAATGCATCTATAAAGTAGTAATTTTCTTGAAACAACAGTCTGTTTAATTTGTACATCTCTTGAATGAATGAAATGTGTAGTTCATGATACTTCCAATATATTTCTTGCTGATGATGGAGAAAAGAGAGATGAAATTGATTTTGTTTTTCAGGGACAAGATGTTTCCTGCCTTGGGATTTGGAGCTAGAATTCCTCCCAAGATGGAAGTGTCCCATGAATTTGCCATCAACTTCAACCCCAGCAATCCCTTCTGTGCAGGTATGTTTGAACCCTCATTTTTAAGCAGTACAAGATGACATGCTGTTTTATTATGTAACTAGTTTCTGTGTGCATTTTACATTCTGAATAAGTAGTCCTAACTTCATCCAGTGTCAGTTTATCAGACTATTGCTTTACTGACATATAATAACAGTATAGATGGTTTAGACACTAGAGATTTATAGTACTAGTGGTGTACCAGTTTACTGGGATATTTTTTATATGTGGATACGTACCATGGTACTTTTTCAGTTTACTGGGATATTTTTTATATGTGGATACTTACCATGGTACTTTTTTCACTTCTGTAGTTTCAATCAGTAAGGAATGTATGGGAATTCTGGAGGAATCTTCTTATGAATTTAAATGCTCTTAACAACATTTTCATTTTTCATGACAAAATAATTCCATGTATGAATAATTGTTTTTTACAAAATAGTTGTACTTTTCACAATTTAATTTTAAATATTACAATAATAGTTATATTTATAAACCTTTAATCACTTGTTTGAAAAGTGTCAAATATGCCAACATGGCAGCCAAATTGGATTTTATGAAAGATACTTCAGCCCTAGCCAACATTTTGAAACATCTCAGTTTAAAAAAACAAAAACTGTAACTTTTCTTGTTATTTATGTGTGTGTGTGTGTGTGTGAGAGAGAGAGATTTATATGCATTCCTTTGTAAGACCAAGTGTGTGTGTCTGTGATTTACAACCATTCCTTTGTAAGACCCTGGGGGGGGGGGGGGGGATTTACATGCATTCCTTTGTAAGACTAAGAACTGTCCTGAGATGTTCGGGAGAGCAGTTGTTTTCTGTTTGAATTTTTTATAATTTATTTTGTCCTCTAAATACTATTTGAATTGTGTGTTTTATGTTTTGCTGGCTCTGTCTGCTAAACATTTTACCCTGGTGTTATCATCCCACTCAGTTTCCCTGCCTTAGTGTAGTTTATTGTAGTCTGCAGTGTCAATACTTTCTGATTTTTATCAACAAGCTTTGTAATGTCTTTTACTGGGTGTCAGCAATACTGTAAGCTTAATCATTCTACTTCAGGTACAGTTTTTAGATGACATCCTATTAAGCAGTTAACATACACATAGCAAAGTCATCTACTGTATGTGTTAGGTACTGAAAATTCAGTTTTTGAGTGGGTGTGATTTTCTTTCAATCTGAGATGTTTTATATTTTATATTTTTAACCTCAAAATAATTGTTTTTTTTCAAATAATATATGGATATATTATGTTCTTAGTTTGCTTTAGATCAGAAAAAAAAAATTTCTCTTGCTATTTGAGAGTCGAGAATGTGAAATCAAAGAATAAAAAATCGCAGGCCCTGCTGTAGAAGATTGTTGCAGCAAGCAGATGGGTGTGATGCACTTTCATCTGTCGAAGTTGATAACATTACCGCCTAGAAGTCATGTAGGTCTGGAGAGAAATTTGTACAAGTACACTTTCATCTCTCAAAGTTGATAACATTACCACCTAGAAGTCATGTAGGTCTGGAGAGGAATTTGTACAAGTACACTTTTATCTGTCAAAGTTGATAACATTACCACCTAGAAGTCATGTAGGTCTGGAGAGGAATTTGTACAAGTGTGCCATAATTTTATGCAGGCTGACATAGACCAAAAAAAAAAACTTCAAGAAAGTGAATTTGTGACAATAATTATTGATGAAAGTACAGACATATATGTAGAAAAATCTTGTTGTCTATTGCAAAGATGTCAGTGACATTTTAGATGCAGAAACATTGTTTCTTGGTAACCTTTGAAGTGAAAGAAGTTACTGCAACTGTTACAGCAGGGTCTTCTGTGGTTTGTTACATCATTTTCTTAAAGATCCATGGAGGTGATTGTTTTTGTGAAGAACAGTCACCTAACTTGTTGAAACTGGCTATGCTGGCTATGCATATGCCCTTTAAGACAGCAGACTATGAAAGGGGGTTCTTTCAGCACAGAACATTATTTACACACAGCTTAGGAACAGATTAAGCTCAGATAAAATAAACACCATAATGCTTATACAACTTGAGGGGACTGTTTGAAGATTTTGACTTTGATAGAGCCCTAATAAAGTGGAACAAGAAGAAAGAGAAACAGATATTTAAGTGTTTTATAAATATTTAACTATATCCATTTCCTCCTCCCTTTTTTTCCTACTCCTTCCTTATTTTGGTGCCAACAGGTAAATCCCTCCTTATGACAAAATCTTGGGATCATCTCCGAATCGGTAATTTGCAGTTGACTTTTCCAGGTGTTGATGGTATTCTGCAGGCCTATCAAAACTGCATTAGACAGGTCAAATTGTATGGCCCTACTAATGTAGCCCCAATTATCTACCATGTGGCCAGATTTGCAGCTGAAGCACAGAAACAGGAGGCAGCCAAGGGGGCAGCGGTATGATTTGTTCAAATTCATTTTTTGTTAGATTGTTTTTACCTTAGGTAGTGGACCATGGTTTTGAACCATTATTTAGTATTCTTGTAAACCTAGATAATCGTGTAGGAGATAATTAAAAACTGATGATGGAGATGCTAACTTTGTTTAAAATCAGAAAAAAATTTCTTCTACATGTTTTTATACCCACACTAATGCTGGGTATATAGGAATCCTGGTCTCCATCCATCAGTCCATCCATCATTCCATCCAGCACATAATCTCAATAGCACAAGTCCTGCAGTTCTTGATGATTGTCTTATAACTTGTTAATCATATGGTCATCACCAGAAGAAGTACATATTGATAAATTACTTTGCCCAAACAATTTTTCTATGCCTTCATTTTGGCAGAATGTAATACGCTATTATCTTCTCCATTCATCCATCAATTAGCCTTTCATTTTCCATGCAAAAACTTCAGTTCTACAGCATGTACATTTGCTAAACTTTGTGGATAGCTTGTACTGATGGTAAGGAAGAAGCCCATCAGTTTTACAGTCCAGAGTTCAAGGGTAAGATCACTGTGACTGAAAAAAATCAAAAATGGTTACTGCACAAAAACATTAGTTCTACATTGCAGACCTGGACCAAACTTTATGGATGACTTGCACTTCCATAACAGTTTTAGTGTCTAACAGTCAAGGTCACTGTAACTGAAAGAAGAAAAATGGTTTCTGCACAACAACATTAGTTCTGCATCACGGAACAGGAATAATCTTTTGTGAATAACTTACTCTTTGGTTATGGATGAAGCCAGTTGATTTGGGATTAAACAGGTAAACGATTACCATGAGTGCACTAAGAAATATGGATTCTGCACACAAAAGTTGATTGACCATGTACCTTCAGCAGTTTGTGGATGACTTGAACATTAGGTGAGAAAGAAGCCTATTGATTTTGTGGTTAAAAGGTCAGAGATCAAGGTCATAGTTATGATAATAAAGAAACCAATTGATTCTGGGTCCTAAAGGTAGGAGGCATGGTTATGGTAAGTCTGATAAGAAAAAATGGCTTCTGTACAGTAACTTCAGTTCTTGATCACATACCTTGATTAAATGTTTTTTTCATTGAGATCCTTTGGTCTCCAAAGTAAACCATGCCTTACTGGTTCCTACATATCGGACTGTTAAGTACAGTGTGGACATGTACCATTTGCCATACTCTTGTTGTAAGCCCTTTTTGACTTTTAATTTAATGCAGTGTAGGACAAAATTTTGTGTACGCAGCTTGGCTAATGGATTTTATTGGATTGCCAAAAGACTCGGGCAATGTTTATTATTAATATCTGAAAATGTGCATATTTATTTGAGTTGTATTTGCCTTTTTTGATGCTGATCCAGATGCAGTGTTTGACAAATTCATTTGAATTAGGGGGCCCAAGTGGCAGAGTGATATGAGGCACTCACCTTTACAGATCACCGACATCTCACTGCTGACCGGGTGTTAAGTCTTGGGTTTGACCAATGTGGGTATGTGGGAAAGCTTGTCAGTAGCTTTCCATGGGTCAATGGTTCTTCCCAGGGTTTTCGAAAGTTCTTCCTCCACCAGATATACAGGCCACAATGCATAGCTTGTCATGTGCTAAAAATGACATTAAAGCCCATAACAACAGCATTTGAACTAGTGTCACAGTTTCATTGAATCAGTAAAAAGCTCTGTACATAATATGGTTATCATTTGAAGACATGCTTGTCAACAAATCACTTTGCTGCCCCAGATTTTGGCTGTACTGGTTATGAACTGATGATCCAGAAGAACTTAATGGGATGGCTGGTTGTCCATTGTCCTTCTTACCACCACAGTGGCCTTCTTGAAAAAATTGTGTTATCATTACTGCTGCTGAACAGTTTGGTCATGTCAGTATGGCATTTCACTTAAAGACTTCTTATGATGTCTGTTTGGTCCTAAGTGAAAATAGTACCTATTTGATATTCAATATGGCCACTACAATCATGTACATCACTCGTTCTTCATTCTTGCTGATAAAGATAACAATACAAGGGTGGATCAGTGAATAAGTATAGATTCTCAATATGAAGTTTATTTGATAAGAAAACATCAAATGGCTACCAAACTTTCTTTAAAAGAATGCATGAGCTAAACTGTGTTGCTTTGTGACAGTGACACATAGTAAAGGACATTCATCAGAGATACTTTTTAAGAACTGAATCCAAGAACCATCCATAGATTTGTCAGTTAATATGCTGTCCAGATAATTGCAGTCCATGTTGGATTAGTGCAAGAGGGCCATGGATGGTATCAGATTAGTGAAGCTGTCAGAAGTTAATATTATATTTGTTCACTATAATGAACAACAAGACTACTTGACAATGAAATCTTGTCTGGCATAGACTAAGATATCATTTTTATTGGATAAATGACTTCCAAACTCATGGTGCTTGGTGACAACAATCAGAACTTAATATCATTCATGATGTTGTTCAAGAATTATGTACTGTGATAGCCACTGTTAATGAACGGCAGAAAATATTGTAAATTCAAGTGAGCTTATAGTTTGACCCTACATCCATCATACCTTGCCATGTTTAGTTGTGTCTTCTTGAAAATCTTGTTATTGCTACTTTTCCTGATTGGGAAGTCATTTCAGCATTGAGCTTTTAGCAAAATACTTGATGTTGTCTAGTTGGTAATGAAAGAAAATGGTAATTACCTGACCTCTAGTATGACTGTTATGGTAGCCAGCTTGAAAATCATGTTATCACTATCCCTCTTAAATGGAAAGTCATAACACAGGGTTTTAACCAGAAGACTTCAAAACAAAATGTTTGTTGTTTCTAAATGAAAATAAGTCCATCTTGACCTACATTATGAAAATCGTGGCAGCCATATTGAAAATCTTATCATTACTCCACTTGAATGGATGCTCACATTGAGACAGGGTTTTCACCAAAAGACTTCTTAAGATGTCTAGTTAGTGCTGAATGAAAATGATATTAAATCAGTAAGGTCATTGAGATGGTCATCTATCTAATCTTGTTGCCACTCTGGAAGCCATTATTTTATCCAGTTTTGATTGAACTTAAAATATGGGCTTATATCGTCAAGATCTTTAATACATTTGACAAATAGCATGATCCATGAATATTAATAATGTAATCATGCTGAGCTTGTTATCACTCGGGAAGTTATGTTTGTGATCCAGTTTGGACTGGACTTGGATTGTATACTTCTTTCTTCAAGACCTTGGGGGGCCCCAAGTGGCCGAGTGGTCTAAAGCGCTCACCGTTATGGATCACTGCCATCACACCTCTGTCTGCGTGGGTTCGAGTCTCGGGCTCGGCCAATGTGGGTATGTGAGAAAGCTTGCCGGTAACTTCTTGTGGGTTGGTGGTTCTTTCCGGGGTTTTCCGGGGTTCTTCCTCCACCATTAATACTGGCCGCCATGTATAGACTCTTGTGCTAAAAAATGGCGTTAAACCCTATAATACCAACAACAACATCAAGGCCTTGGAGAGTTCCAATAATGATCCAAGATTCATGCATATTGATGAATTGGTTTTGCATCTGATTGGCCCAGTTTATTACCACTCAGGATGTCATAATTATGATCTGATTTTGGCTTTTATCATCAAGATATATACAAAAAATATTCTGGGTAAAATGAATGCATAGTAATGAGGTAATTTTGCATACAACTTGAGAGACTTCATTTATGACCCAAATTTAAGCATAATTGGTAAATCAGTTAGCGTTGTTAGGATGTTTGGTGACTTTCATTTTGACCAAGATCTGTGCATGTATTTATGAAGTGATCTTGTATCTGATATGTTTTAACCAATCCAGAGACTGTATTTTTGATAGAATTTTGATAAAACTTAGTAAAGAGGTCTGTCATCAAGATCTTGGTTGAAAATAATTATGGGTGAAATTCATGCGTAATATTTGATATGACTTTTGCTTCTGATTAGATGAGTTTGTCGTCAACGTTATAACTGGATTTCTGATCAGGTTTTGATCATACTTGTTAATTAGTCAGGATTTGGAGTCTAATTAAGAGCAGAATCTACAGATATTAATGAGGTAATCTTACATCTAATTAGTAGAGCTTCTTACCACTCTAGAGACTGAATTCCAGTGGATTTGGTTCCACCATAAAGTTATATTATCAGTGTCATATCCTATAGTAAGTGTTATCATCACATATTAATGACATACCTTGCGTCTGATTGACAGACCTTGTTACCTTGCTAAATGTAAAGACTAGAACAATTTCCGTAAAACTCCATACATGAGATATAAGATAATTTCAGGATCTTGGATGACATCACCTATGAGCAAGATGCTACGTTTATTTACTATACCAATTTTTGACAGATTGCCGTGAAACATGGTAAATATTATGTTCACCACTTCAAGATACATATGTCAACAAATCTACCTTGTACATAAACAATTTGGGAATGAGGGCAATATTTTTAGACTAGCAGGGATTCATCAACCAAGTAAAGAGTTGCACAGGGGCTATATTCATGGTGCCCAAAGATTGCCCGTCTTCACATTGGAGTAATCTGCCAGGAATCATTTTGCCAACTGTAGTGCTCAGACCAGGAGACACGCCATGTCCAAGGTTTGTGACACCAGGCGGAGAATCATTTACAATGGGTGCAGTAGGAAACATGTTACTCCTACCTCTCCGTCTGTGATTGCAGTGACTGACTTTTCTCCGATTCCTGTTTGAAGAGAAAGTATGCTCAGTTTCTATTATTAAGGGCAGCATATCCAATATGCTTAAATTATAAAAAGGCCTTACCATTGGTTGGGATTTTCATATTTCTGACCTTGTCAGGTAGTTCGAGCTGCAGAGACTGGTGTCTCACTCACCAATGCCCAGATGGAATCTCATGCACATGCTATTGTGTTCAACAAAGCCCATTAAGTCTGTTTTCCTGCTATCATTTGTTTCTGCAAGACGAAGGAGCAAGCTTTATTTCCAATCAATAGAAGAAGGTTTTTTATACCATCTTTGGTAGCTCCGGTCTTTATAGAGATACACAGTCTCAGTCATGTTCATAATGGAAATGATTAGGATCAACTCTTATGCCCAGTTAGTTCTTTACAGTTCTGTTTTTCTGCTTCTAAAGGTAGAAGGATGGGTATGTAGTGTATTTTCCTTTTCATAAAGAGCTCTGCTGATATTTTGACATACACTAGGTGGATCATCCTAACAACCATGAAGGCTTATCAGTCCCTTACTGAGAGGGACTTTTCATTCATGAAAATTAAAGCCATTGAGGCTCAAGTAATGGACCTAACTAATTTATTTATCATTAGATGTTATGAAAGCTGCAGTTTCATGGTCACACACTATCTTCTCCTTCTGCCTTCATTCTTTGGTGCACCAGTGATAGCATATTTATTTTCTTTAAGGCCCATTGTCGTGGCGCAAAAAGTGGTCCAGGTGGATACCAACTTACAGTAGTTGAAATTTCTACCAAATGGTTGAGTATATCCTTTTTTATACCAGTTTTTGAGGCCATCAGCCTCCCACTAAACTGGTAAATTCTGGTATGCAATAATGACAAGTAACATATTACAGACATTAAAATTAATTGGAGGGGGGGGGGTCTAATTGTAATGATGTATTACTTACCTGTCACTATTGCCAGATTCCTTTATCCCACCCTGCTCTGATAGTCCAGAAGTAAAAACATATGATGATGGCTACAAACACAGATATAGTGAATATAGTAACAGAAAGAAGAAAAATATCTCCTCACTATCTAGATTACATGCATCAGAATGACTTAGACTTTATCCATAGGAACTGGTCTTTATTATCCTCATACATATTGTCAGTTATCAGAAAGATTGAAAGTATGGCTTTTATGTTGAGATGAAAATGTTATGGCATTTTGTTATTCATCAAACTTACTCCTAGGTGAAAAAAATCTTTTTTGTGATAACTTTGTTCTTGTAATGTATTATTTTTATCCGTTTGTTCAAAGGACTTGACAAAAATTACAATCTTATGTTTTCAGAGTTACTTTGTGTTGTTGCTCTTGACTGATGGTGTCATCACAGATATGGACAACACCCGACAAGCCATTGTGCATGCCTCTTCACTCCCCATGTCCATTATTATTGTCGGAGTGGGACTGGCAGATTTTGCAGATATGCGAATCCTTGATGGGGATGATGGCGTATTGAGAGCTCCCAATGGGACTCCAGTTCAGCGTGATATTGTACAATTTGTTCCATTCAGAGATTTTAAGTCTGTAAGTCAACCTGTAAGTATTATATATTATTTTATTGACGTCAGCATAATTAATGCCTATTTGACCTAATTTGATGAAGGGTAAGAGGATTGTTTCCTTCAACTAACAAAAACTGTAAGAAGACTCGCATGATTTTGTTTTATTCCTCTTTATTTACTGACAGTAAGATCAATCCTCTGTTATTAATTTATTATTAACTCTCCTTTTAGGTGGATCAGATCATAAAATGAACTTTGTATACTGTAGTGTCACTAATTTTTTCATGGATTTCATTGTTGCTTCATACCACAGATTTAAAGACCAACGAAAAAGTAGCCACATATAAGATGCACCCAATTTCCTACTGCATTTCATTTCTAGAGATCAACAATGTTAAAAGATAAATCCACATCATGGAGCAAGGATCAGTCAGTCATGTGTTTATTTCATATGTGGAATGATTACATGATCCAAACCATTGAGAATCCAACCAAGTTGAATTTTACCACTCTTATGCCACTGTGTTAATGCCATAGTTTGTCAGAGGTAATGGATGGTGAAATTTTATTAACAGTCTTTTAAAGAAGAGATCATACACAAAATGTACTTCAAAAACCTATTTAATGTTGTTGGACGCATTGTCTTCCTTTATGTTGGGTTTGACATGTGTTTGATTTTTGCACACACAGGTAGTAATTATTATGGTTTTAACCATTGAAGTATGTGTCATCTGTTTGCATAGTTTTGTTTTTTTATACTCCTTTTTTTTTCATGAAATTAATTTACCTACAAATATGAAAACTTTGACAGGCAAAACCATGAATTTAATTACCCACAAAAATGTCTTTTTTCCCAAAACCACGAAAAATTATGACCCACAAAAATAGCTGATACTATGGTACCTATTTAGCAGAACATTTGGAACTTTTGAAATTTTTGGCTTAGAAACTGAAAAAAGTAAAGTCTTTTGGCATATATATTTTATGTTTGCTTTGACTTTATTTGCAGAAATGTTAGTGATTAACCATGTTTTAAAAAAAAAAAAAATAATTTAAATGTGCCAGATGTTGTCTTTAGTGTTCATCATTTAGTAGACAGGCATCAAATATTTGTACCATAGTTATAAAGTGCTATTTAGTATTTAGAGCTTGTGCCAGCTCCTCACAGAAAAATCAACCTTAACTTACTTTGATTTCGCAAATCTAACAGCCTCATAAGAATGCTCATGAAGGCACACATCTAACTTCCTGTTAAGAATGTTTATGGAGACAGAAATTTTACAAACTGTTAAGAATGTTCATGAAGGCACAGATGACAGGATTATTGTAGTTTGGTCTTTAAAATGGGGGAAATGTGACTTTAAAATACCTGAAAAACATAAAAGCACACTCATTTTGCACAAGCAATCATAAACCACTCCACTTCCTGCAGCTGGCTTTGAATTTGGGGAATCCAAGATGTACAGAAATTGACTAAACAGAAATTTCACACTAGTGCAAATTTACTATTAATCACAGAAAACTAAATTTGTAATGTTTGTGTTCATTCATTCATTCATTCATTCAGCGTTCATTATACTATAAATATCTTGGACTTGTATGCTCATGGTCTATGGATGCATTTCAGGGAGAGTGAGTCAACCACCCCATATTTAGGTCACTTAGACCTCTTTGTTTTAAACTTAAGTGATGTTTCATGTTTCAGCTGTTCAGTTGTTGTACTATACATATCTTTGATCTTATATCATGTACACTGAGCCTCATGAAAATTAGTGTGTAGATGAATCTTGTGGAGAGTAACTAACTCTTCCAGACCAACAGATCACTGTGATCAATTTTTCATGGTTGAGGGACTATTGTATTTTCAGCAATTTGTTCATTACATTCCTTCATATTGTGGATATAACTTCAGCTGTACACTTGAAAGTTGGTTTGTGGATGCTTGTTAAAAATAGTAACACTGCCATTGTGACCTAAATTGTCATGCTTGATTGACTTGGACCCTATTGTACATATGCTCTTGAAAACATATTTTGATGCATTTCAGCAAGAGTAATTCAACAGTAGAAAAACTAGGTCAATTTTACCAAATTTTCATGCTTGAGTGATTGTATTTTCATCCATTGCTTTTTCTATGTATCTTTAACCCTATTACATCTAGCCTAAAAATAGTCTTTCTTTGAACCCCAAAGTGATGAAAATCTGTTTCTTGATGCATACATGCCAACCATTATACTCTTCGCATAGTCATTACACTTCTTTTTCACCTAATTAATTTTTCACCTTACGTTTCTTGATGTATACACACTAACCATTATGCTTTTGGTGTAATCATTGCACTTTTTTCACCTAATTACATCTTACAATCACCTATGGATTTTGCTTCTTTTAATACATTAAAAAACAAAACAAGAAATAAAGCAATAAAATATTGTGTTCATCGTTTTTATTGTCATCTCTTTAATCCCACTCATATTAATTTGAAAATATTCTAAGTAAGGAGAAGACTGCTGTGTAAGAATAGCATAATTGTATATTTGTCCTTTCTAGACCTGTGTGTGCTTGATTTTCTATTTGCATCAACTGTATATGACACATTTCCAAAAAAACGTGGGTTTCTTTAATATGAAACTTAGCCTGAAAGATTCATTTATATTGATAACATATTTAAGCAGTGGACCAGTCTATACTTTAAAAAATATGGTGCCAGATATTAAGCGAAACAGGCTTTATCAGTGTGATTCATGGATGTGTGACTAAAAGATGTTAGAGCAGAGGGATTGTTTTAAACATCAAAACATGTCACCTCTGAAAAAGGACAAATCAAAAGCACTTTACAATTTGAAAAGAAGAATATGAGAGTGATGTAGCAAAAAAAAGCACTCAGATGGAGCACATCATCATGCTCATTGCAGAATTTGTGGACTTGACTTTACGGTCAATCAGCAAAAGTTAGGTTGACTAGTTGAAGTGAGTTTGCATATAAATAATTTGTCAATTCTGTGTTTGTATTCTGGTACTAATCCACAGAGATTTTGCCCATTTATGATAGGATTTTAACCATCTGCAGATCAAATTATTAGCAAAATTAAATGTACATTTTTCTTAGTGTTCTGTAATTATGGCATGTAATACATAGATGACACTTTTTGTGCTCAGAATATTGTTTTTGTCCCTTATTTTAGTAATAAATATGCTTATGCATTTCTTGGGGTTGGCATGTATGTTGATGTATCTTGTGGGTAAAGAGTTACTGCCCATAGGAAGCAAATTGGTTGGACAGAGAGCTGGTTACTTAATCTGTTAGGTTTTTAGTATGTTTGCTTCCTCATAGTCTGATAAATCAGCCCCACAAACCTGTGTTGATAATGATATCCAGTTTGAGAGTCTAATGTCACCTTTTCATGTAAATGTGCAATTGTTCTGAATACAAATCTGTCCTTAGCACACTAGTGTACCATGTAGACACTTGCCAGTATTTAGTAACAGCTGTTTGTTACCAAAAGTTTCAAAATTGCCACAGGACATACAGATGCGTTATTCCACATGGATTTAAAAAGTCATCAAGCATAAGATCTGATTCAGAAATATTCTGTACATTTTACGCAAGGACCATTCAGCTGACATTATGTTTAAGAGATGCAAGAAATACCAGTGTCTAAAATGTACCAAGGGTCAGCATGAAAAAGAAGTGGTTCAACAACACGTGGTTAACAAACATGCAACCTTGTCGACTGTGGTTGATTTCTATTATTTCACCAATATGCAGACTTTGTAGTTGTAAAATGTAGTGAAAAAATTATTTTTTGCTGATCAGCATAAAATTCTGTTGAGCGTATAACTTTGACAGATCCTGAATATGCTGAAGTGTTATCGTCCCACCCCCTATTTTGACCCTACCCCATTTTGATGTAGTGCCATAAAAAACTCAGTTCTCAAGAGAATGCGTCTCTCAATCTCATCACAACCACAGCATTTGTTTACATTGATCAAAACTGAGTCACGCACACACACACACAATAATTGTCAAAATTTGTATCGTCAGGAGTTGTGAAATTAGACAAAGATGCTTACCATAAAGAAAACTCCAATCCACTAATTCTCTTTTTTCCAATCTTAAGTCCTCGTAAAAATTCTTATCAGATACTCTGATGGGGCAAATCAGCTGCCCACCATAATAAGCATCTTGTGTGCAACTAAACATGTGTTAGCCATGTGACTCACTGTGGATAACTGCATTAGTAATACTGTTTAGAATTGTGTACAATGTTATAAAGTTTTATGTGCATCTGTCATTACTGATATTCTGAGGTGCTTGTTTGTTATTATATTTTGGGGAAACTTACATGAAACATAAGTTTATGATATATTTCATAATTAAAACCAGCATCCTCTATACTTTGTTCTTATAGTCAAAATAGTAGTATTTTGTACCTGATAAATAAGTAATTTTTCTTCAACTGTAGATTTTCAATCAGCCTTTAAGAGGATCTTGATATTTAACTTATTTTAACCAATTTATTTTTTATAAATTGCTTTGATAATGGTAAGAATTGCAGTAAATGAAAATAAAACCTTCTCCTGTAACATTATTTTTCTGTACTTTTGTCTGTGATTATTTGTACTTTTAAAAACATGAGTTTATGAAGGATGCAAACAGTTTTAAACTGCCAATTAAGTATTGGAAAAAAGTCATATGCTAAATCTAATAATTTTTTATCACAAGTAAACAATTTTATCATAACACCAAAATGATTTTTTCCAGTTTGATTATTTTAGCTTTCATGATAAGTTTGTTCCAAAATGAAGATTATGCTAAATACAAGAAAGCATTAGGATGCTAAATTCCTTAATGTAATTTTCCCTATAAAGATAAGTTTTCTATGGGCTATTGATGCTGCTCCACAATATATTAAATGCACTGGAGCATATGTATAATGGTATCACAGGAAGAAAGACTTCTGTCAAAATGGGTGATGTAATACACAATCTTTACAATGAGGGCTCATCTGATTGAAAGCATGCTAAGAGGAATATGAGGGAATATGTCATTGTCATTTGTTATCCATGCTTTGCTAAAATGACTAATTTTTCTAAAGTAATCAGAGCTATCACAATGAAGGAAGTATATTTCCCAGTACATGAAAGTAAATGCTTAAGTGTGTCAAAACTGAGGAGTCTAGGATATACATGTAGTCTAATAAGTATGTTTAAATTTGATTGTTATCTTGAGCAGATTATAAAGTGTTTCACCACTGAAGTTAGGAAACTATACATACAGTAGAACCTGTCTTGGAAGAACGCCTCTTGTGCCACGAAATTATGGTCTCTGAAGACATGTGGTCTCTCATAACAGGTCACAGTGCTATATAATCAATAAATTTGTGCATTCAGAATGTTGTCTCTCAAGAGAGGTGGTTTCACATAGCAGTGGTCTTTTAAGACAGGTTTTACTGTACCATATATATTCACTCATATGTCAGATCCAACTGCAAACTGCACAGACCCAGATCTGCTGTTGCATAATGTGTCAAAAGATGTGGGTCTATAGACCTTGTTAAGACTAATCATTAGAACAAACAGCATAGGCCCTAATCTGCCAAAGCATTATGCAGTGGAAGATCTTATTCTGTGTTGTTTGCTGTTGGTCCCAACTTTTAAGAAAGTGTATAGAGTAACTTAATCTAAGGATGCTCAAATATTCTGATTAATTTAACAAAACATGATTTCACAAAGTTTGAGATGGTGACGAAAAATGTTTTGGGTATATACTTTTCATAAACCATAATACATACATTATATTATAATCAGGACTGAAATAAGTACTCTTTTCTATGAAAGAATTAAATGAATCCATGTTTATTAAACAGGGGTTGCAATTATTTCTTTCTTTTATGCTTTAGTGGAAGCTTGACATTGCAGTCACTATGATGTGCAAATGCATGTCTGTATGTCTGTCTGTCCACACCCCAGATTAATCTAAGTGTTAAAGTTTGTAATACTTAAGTTCTGTTGTCATTTTCTTACTTCATATGTTTATACATCCTTTTTGCACACAACACCAATTTACCAAAAGCTTGCGGTCAAGCTTGACATGCAGATCAATTAAAATTTAGTTGGTGTTAATATTTCAGCATCATTTGCAAATTTAGGTAATGCAGCATATTAGCAACATAAAATTTTACAGATAAACAATCAGTTAATACAGCCTTTTTCACCTTACGTTTCCAAATTCAGTTCTATTCAGCTCAGTTTTTGGAAATTTTGAAATTTTGAAAAATTTTAACTTACAAAACGATTGTTTGCTTTATTTTCAGGTTTCGGCTCAGGAGTTAGCCCGACATGTGCTGGCTGAAATACCGCAGCAAGTGACCCATTACTTCAAGATGAAAGGGATTCTTCCAAACAAGCTGCCAACCCATCCTTAGTTTTATACAATTCCAATTTTTTCTTCCAGCTATTTCTACTGCATGCTTTTAGTGCAGTTCACCAAGGGATGTATATTAATGGCTTCCTACAGGTGCTTGGATACTTGAGTAGATATGTTAAAAGGAATTTTACTGTGGGACTGAACATTTTTAAAAGTGCAACTCTCCTTGAAGAGTTGTAGCAAAAATATATAAAACTGATATGAGATTGAGATATTACACCTGGCCTTGTCATGTAATGTAATGAACAGCAGTTGTAGAAAATTGTAATTACACTCTTTTTCATTTCCTTTGGGAATTTTTCTACCATTTTGTATTTTAGATTGATGGCTTTGGGAAATATTGAAACTGAAATTTTTTTTATCAATAAAACCCCTCATATATTTTTATAATATGACATTCAGGGTTTAAGCTTTTTTGAAAATGCAACCCAACTAGTTTACCTTGAATGTTTTAAATATTTTCACTGTGTCTAGACAAGTATATTAAGCATTTCATGTCAGAAACATTATACTACACCCTCTTAGTACATTTTTATTTCTATTTCTGTATGTAATATATAATAGTCTAGTTGTGTTCTACTTCAGTTGCATTGTTTTTAAAAATTAACCTGATCTGTTTAAAATTATTGTTTGAGGACAACTTAGGCAAGTTCAGCAGACCTTCATGTGAATAAATTAAGGCATTTTTCCTGATGCTGAAGTACATAGTTTTAGCTTTTCTGGTCCTGAGTCAGGATTTTATCTGTAATGTCAAGTGAGTATGATAACACAAACAAGTATGAATGGATGTTTACATACTTCACATTAGTGGAAAGCAAGACATAGCAGTCACTTTTCAGGGTCAGCGTCAGCATCAACACATTAAGATTTTGGTTAAAGTGTTTTATTTGCCCACGTTTCATAAAGCCTCTGAGTGAATCTCATCATCTTGGGCTGAATCTTGTCATGTTTGGCATGGATCATTATGAAACCAAAACATTCTTTGTCATCCTTGTTTGCCCCTTTGATCCCAGGGTCAAGTTTAGAGTTGTAGAAAATTTGTGTTGTGGTTTTAGTTTAAGTGTTTGTTTACATTTCCTAAAATATCATGAAGCTAAAACCATTCTTTCTGCAACATGTAGTGTCATCTCTTTGACCTTGGGGTGAAAGTCAGGATCAGAAAATATGCTAGGTTTTTAATTGCTTATATTCTGGAAACCCTTCGATGTATTTTATTCATAATTTGAGATAAATCATTATGAAAGTAAGACAGTTCATCCTGCAACAACCTTTTGACTTTGGGGTCAAGGTCACTAATTTTAAAGCCATGCTTTGATTATGGGCTCAACGTGAAGAACCCATTTTTTTTTTTAAAAATTTTTAAATTCGTTACATAAACAATTTGACATGAACCAGACTTACCATTTGTATATATGGGATGAGTTCAGTAATCTTCTGTACTTTGTATCATTTTCAAGTTCCCAGGCCATAATGATGATTTTGTACTGCATTTACTTTGTGAACCTGTTCAACATTTTAAAAAATAATTTTATTACCAAAACTGGTATGTTGGAGTTTCTAATGAATGTCTGAAATATTTTTGTCAATACTTGCCAGTGAAAAAGAATAATTTTAGAGAATGAGAAATAGACTTCTTTTGAATTCCAGCAAATTCTTTTCTCATATAGAGGGTCATTCTTTTGAGGGAGTCTGTTATATGATCAGTAGTTTTGCTTCTTTGATAATAATCAATTTTCATTATGTGTGCTTTCTTACAGTAAGAACTTAACTGAGTTGCACTGGTTATTGGCCTTTCATTATAATATATTTTCTTCAACAGAATGCATCCACTGTAGATAACATAGAATCAGATCTTTTGTCACATAATACACAAACAGATCAGTCTGCTCAAGGTTCACTCTGTCTAAACTGTGTCAGTTCCAATCTACCAGGGTATTATGGGATAGCAACTGTGGCCCTATTGGCTAAATATTTCAGCACAAAACTCCAGTCAACCCACCCCCATCAGGTATAATACCTTGGGTATAATTAGATAATGAAATGCAGCAGTCAAGGAAAGAGATTTAGCTGAAGAAAATCATGAAGGTTCTATGATTCTAACTAGATTCTAATTAACTTTCCAGACTGTAAAAGTTTTGGGAGTTAGAGCTTGAGGTATTTTGCTCAGATATTTAAGAGAATATAGGTCATGGAGTGTGTGCTGTTTCATGTTGGATGCATCAAGCACAGTTGTTCAATAAATTGTAATTTCCCATGAACGTCGTACAACATCCTTTGCATCCTGTCTTACTGTTGAACCTATTCATAGCCTGAATGTTGTGCAATATGGCTGACATGCCACAAGTTATAAATACTGTGTAAATTTGTCATTTTTCATTTACTTTTTTGGGGGAGGAGGGAAGGTATACAAAGAATTGAAGAAGAAATGTCATTTTTCATTTACTCTTTTGGGGGGGAGGAGGGAAGGTATACAAAGAATTGAAGAAGAAATGTCTTTTTTCATTTACTTTTGGGGGGGGGGAGGAGGGAAGGTATACAAAGAATTGAAGAAGAAATATCATTTTTCATTTACATTTTTGAGGGAGGAGGGAAGGTATACAAAGAATTGAAGAAGAAATGTAATTTTGAAGCTGCTTTAAAGGTACAGGTTTTTTCCAAAAATTAAAAACAAGCTTCTCTGTAAGAAACTTGTAAGGACAGAAATATTAATAGTTATTGATTGATACTGTCAGACAACAGAGAGGGCATAAAATTGGCAAACAGAAAGCTTTTGTTAGATAAGATCTTTAAACTTAGAACACATTTTCTCAAAACTTTAATTACATTTTAGTGGCTATATATTTTTCTCATATACATGTATAATCATACTGCCTTCAACTCTTTATAGCTTCAGTTTGTATAATTTTTAATTTTTAAACACTATCGTGCCATTCTTTAGGAGTTACAAGTTTTCTCAGTGTATATATGTGTTTGTATTGCTCTAATTGGCATTACATTATATACTTCTTGCATGACCATAACATCATCATCCTTCATCTTGAGCTGGTCATTGCGAAATCATTTTAAAAAATTTTGTTTGTTTAATCGGTTACAAAATGTACACTAATTCCGTTTACTAATTAGGCAGTTATGGTTCACTATAGTTTTCTTTAGGCATAGAGAATCACTGTGGAGTAATTAGATTATGTCTCACTGTGGTTTTCTTTAGGCATAGTGAATCACTGTGGAGTAATTAGATTTTTATGTCCCACTATGGTTTTCTTTAGGCATAGTGAATCACTGTGGAGTAATTAGATTTTTATGTCTCACTATGGTTTTCTTTAGGCATAGTGAATCACTGTGGAGTAATTAGATTTTTATGTCTCACTATAGTTTACTTCAGATATAGTGAATCACTGTAGACTAATTTAGTTTAATGATTATGTTGTTATTGCCCACTGTAACTTACATTAGGTTCAGTCAGATCACTGATTTTATTCCAGTATGATTATATTGCTGGGGTTTTTTCTTTTGCATAGCTGGACCTGTGTTTGTACTTACATATCCAGTGTGTTTCAGTGTTGTGCATCCATCAAAATTTAATATTTTTTTTTCATCTTTATCAATATTGCTGAGCCAATGTAGATAGAACTTTGTTCATTTTTTCCTTAAGGTATGTACCAACAAAGTTTTGTTTTGTTTCCTTTACAACTGCCAACTGCTTGGTTTCCATAGCAGTCAAAAGAAAAATCTCAAGTTTCAAGTTGGTTTCTCTTTGAGCTTTGCATGTTTGCATAGAGTTCAGAATTTAAAGAAAAGATCTTCCTCAGCTTTACCTCACTGGTAATACTTGTTAGAAAAAACAAATGGAAAATAATACCCATATCTTAGGGATAGTTTAATGTACAATTTTCTTCATTTTGATATCTGAATTGTGGGTGCTGATTTAAGCTTAAGAATATACAACTAATCAAAACTTAAGATGTGACTCTCATAGAATCTCATACCCGAGATATAGATCTCATCTCAGAGATGAATTTTACAAAAGTCAGATAGACCAATGTATGTTTTATTTTTAAGATTTTGTAAGTGCACATTTAGAAACTAGTTACTGTAATACCTAGTAGTACACTGAAAATTCTTTTGTATATTTCAAGAACAGAAAAAGGTAGTGTACTTTTTGCTATTTTAAGTAAATTTCTCCAGCACAAAGAAGCAGCCATTTTCATCAGCTGTCTGCTTCAATCATCACATAGTATTCCTAATAGTACTAGAAAGTAAGTAGTTTAAATAAAAGACATGCCCTGTACCTTTCCCACTTTCATAGGTGCTCTAAAACCCCATTGCCAAACCTGTAGGTCCCCACCCAGTGAAGTTAGTGGAACCCTAGAGTAACCACATTATCCATCTGTCAGACTGTACATCGATCATCAGTGTGAGTGATTATGTGGGATTTTAACCAAACTTGTATGCAGTTTTGTATTGATGAGTTCTCAACAGATTTGATTATCAGACTTCTGCGTCATCATTTAGATTGCCTCTCCATCAAACTTGGGTTTGTGTAGCATTACTTTTCTAAGAAATGTTGGAATGTAGCCAGATTTATCTCACAACTTTATATTGATGCAACATTGGATTAATTTAGTTGATATCATTATTTGAAGAAGTTACGGCCTCTGAACACCAGTCTTCTCCTATCTTTGAATTTCCAACACAAACCCCTCTGTTTATGGTCATATTAGATCAATTATTGTTTATCCCTTTCAGGTGCTTCCATTGATAATTTCTACGTATATTAAAGAGAAACAAGTGCCTTACTTTGGATCAAACTTAAAATATGCCACTGGATTTGTTCTACCAAGGTTGAGTTTTATTGTGGTCTCCCAAGCAATTGTTTGGTTTCTATAGACAACATGAATAGTATACATTACACATCTGGAAAATAATAAAACAGCAACACTAGGCCAATTTTGATTTTTATTTTAAAGAAATATTTCAGACAATATCTTCTATATAAATTTTGTGTTTGGTCGTACAGTAAAATATGAGCAACCTTTGCTATGCGCAGCCCCCTGTCATTTATGACTAGAATCACCATGCATGGATCAATTTTACTATATAAATGCACCAGCATGAGTAAATATGACCAACAACCATGATTCGTTGGTAAAACTTGTTTCATCACCTCTATTAATGACTGACTGCATGTATTTCTGAAGAGATTAAACAAAAGACCTTGAGTTTCATTTCCAGGTTCAATAGATTTGTGAGGTAAAGTTGTATGCAGAAGACAATAAACTAGATTTGTGTGCTTGTCCCAAAATTTCCTTAGTCTTTAAAATCCCTATAACGGTGGCTTTATTAAAGGAATGGCCTTTATAGAGGGGGGATCACACTGGTGTAAATTAGATATAAAATATGAAAAGCATGGTTAACTTTTTTAATATTTAATATTTTCAATTAAAAATCACATGCATGTTATGCAGTCAATGTGACAAATTTTACATTAATGTTATTTAAAATAATTGTGAATAATCATCATTTGTGGTGTACAACAGTTTTAAAACCTTGTCAGTAAAGCAGTTGTCCAAAACATCTCACCGTAAATGTTAATCGCCAACCGTTCCATTTTTTTCATGCAGAATGTGTAACTGAATGTTTTTTGAAATCTTTCAGATATCAAATTTCTCAGCAGTGATCAAATGTCTTAGTTGTATGTTCAGGTATTTTTGTTGCATTAGTGATTTGTTTAGTTGCCATTTGTATTATTAAATTACCTTGAATACTTGTGTAAATGTTACTAGCTAGTATATTGTTCTAATACAGTAACATATAATATTTTTACTTGTTGAAGTTTTACTCAATGCTTTTTTGTAAGTCAACTATAGTTATTTAAAACTTTCTTTTTTCAATGAGTCTGATTTCCTCATTTTCTTCTAAAAGATGTCATTCAACAATCTTTGCCTATCAAATCAACAAATCTTGCCTATCAACATCCATCTCTCTCCATCTTAATCTCCCTTTTCAGTGGGTAGTAATTTTCACTTTTCATTGGTCTAGCCATTCAAACAAAATGTGTATTTATTGCAGATATTGATATCTTTAAAATGATACCTTGCATCTTTTGCAGAATACTATGAATTCACAATTTTTCATGGGATACCAATTTTAATATCTGCAATACATTACCTATCACTGTTGTGTTGCTTTGCCCACCTTTCCAGAACTGAAATGACCCTCATAAGAAAACTCCATCATCCCATTAGTGGAAAGATCTAGGAAGTCCAGAATTAGAAAGAGCACAGGCCCAGTCTTCCCTTCCCCCCCCACCCCCGTGTCATAGGCCCATTGGAAAGAGCAAAGGTACAGTCTGTCCCCTGTCTTAGGCCCATTGGAAAGAGCACAGGCCCAGTCTGTCACCCATGTCATAGGCCCATTGGAAAGAGCACAGGCCCAGTCTGTCACCCATGTCATAGGCCCATGCATGGTAGCCATACTCTTTCATATGGATGACATTTGTATTTAATTGAATTCAGTCGTTCTTTAAAAAAATTTTATTCTGTTATATCAAGGCACGTTCTGGCATTCAGATTGGTTTTTCCATACTGTTAGAGTATTTACACCCTCAGTTCATTGTATAATTAATCACCAGATAAGCTCTTTTGAGAGCTTTGAGGCATTTTTTGTACCAGTATTTTCAGCACTGCCATTTTATATTACCCTGCTCTTTCAGTAATAGTGTAGGCCATAACCCATAAGCGTTCCAATTTTTATCTTTATTCCAGTTATTTTGGAATGTTCCCAGACTTCTAGGTTATGCATCATCTTCCCTTTCATAATTACAGTTGTGTGTGGCCTTCTGTCATTGCCTACTTATATGTTGGATACTTGTGGTTTGATGGTATTTTGACTAAAATTACGTGATGAATATTAGATACTCATTATGATCAAATAGCCATTTTCTTCATTAGTGGCATTTGGTGGGTGCACATCACTTGTCATCAATACTATATTGAAAGGTAATGTATTGCTAATGTTAAAGGAATGTTAAATGGAGGTCTCACACCATTCAGTATCACTATTAATATGCTTACTTTATTAGCTGTACTGATTACAGATCAGAAGAGCATATGGATTTATTTTTTTATTGTTGTCCATCCAACCATTAGCACAAGTTTGTTTTCACTACTGCTTCTAAACCACTTGGAGGATTGCCTTGAAACTTTACACACATGTTCATTCCATGGTCTAGTTTGAACAACCAATATGGCAACCACTGCAGCCATCTTAAAAATCTTACCATTACTCCACCTGATTGGAAAGTCATATTGAAATTGGGTTTTAACTTGAAGACTCCTTATGAAATCAAACTTAAAGACTCCTTATGATATATAACTTGAAGACTCTATGTGATATCTAACTTGAAGACTCCTTATGAAATCTAACTTGAAGACTCCTTATGATATCTGATTGGCCCTAGATGAAAATGGTGCCAATCTGATATGTAATATGGTCAACACAGTCACCATCTTGAAAATCTTGTTATTACTGATTCTTCTGAATGGATGGTTATATCAACATTTGGCTTTCATTGAAAGACTTCTACTTGGTACTAAATGAAAATAGTGCTGATCAGATATCAAATATGCAAATATGGCTGCCACAGCAGCCCTCTTGAAAGTATTTTACAGAAGTATTATTGACATGAGTATTTTCATGAAATAACTTTTTATGTACACACTGTATTTTGTCCTAACTGAAAATTGTGCGACTTGCACATCTGCTTTGGCTGCCACTGCTGCCATTTTGATAAACTTGTTATTGTCTCCTCCTAATAAATGATCGTGTCATCATGAGATTTTTACTAAAAGACATCTTATGATGTCTGGTTGGTCCTACATGAAAATGGTGAGGTTCAGATATCCAGCATGGCCACCACAGTGGCATCTTGAAAATCGTTTTTATCACTACTTCTCCTGAATGAACGATCATGTCAGCATGGTGTTTTCAATCAAAGATTTGTTGTGATGCCTAGTCGGTCATAAGTGAAAATGTTGCCAATATGACAACCAATAAGGTCACCACAATGGCCTTCTGGCAAATCCTAATATCGCTACTTCTCCTAGATGGCTGGTCATATTGATATCGTGCTTTGACTGGAAGACTTCATATGATGTCTGCTTGGTCCAGAATGAAAATGATGCACAGCAAATATGTATTTATGGCCACCTAGGCAGACGTCGTAAAAATTGTATTCTTGTTACTTCGAAGAAACAGAAAGTCATATTGACTTGGGGGTTTTCACCAGAAGTCTTGTTTGTCCAAAATTTAAATGGTGCTGATCTGATGTCCAGTTTGGTCACTATGGTGGCCATCTCGAAAATACTGTTGCTCCTTCTCTTAATGGCAAGTCATTTTGACATGGGGATTTGATCAGAAGAATTTTTTACAGTGTCTTTTTGGTCCGAAATTAAAATGGTGCTGATGTGATGTCCAGTGTGGTCACCATAGTGGCCATCTCGAAACTCCTGTTGCTTCTCGTAAATGGAAAGTCATTTCGACATGGGGTTTTTGATCAGAAGAATTCTTACCTTGTCTTGTTGGTCCTAAATAAAAATGCTGCCAATCATCTAGTATGGCTGCCGAAATGGCCATCTTGAGATTATATTTGTTGGCCAGATTGACAAGGGTTTTCACCAAAGGATTCCTGATGATGTCTACTTTGTGCTAAACGAAAATGGTGTCAGTCTGACATACAATATGTCCACTACATCAACTAATTTAAAAATCTCGTTATTGCTGAAGAATATCATGGATGGTTTCAACACCCAGCAATTAAAAGGAAGAAATGGTGTTGTCTTAAATTCCAGGAATTTCTTTCAGCCCAGTATAGCTTCAGTCCCTTCAAGGGACTCTTGTTGTTCCCTGTTTCAGAAATTTTATAAGATCAAAATGTCGCAGAGTGTAGTTAAATGTGGGCATTGGAAACGCCCTTGGGATACTCACACCTAAATGTCTGTTTTGCAGATATTCCATTCATTTTTTTTTTGTGTTATACGAGGTATGGGAAATGGCTGAAAAGTAGACCAGCTTACAAAGAGATGATAAAAGGGCCATCTTCCTCTCCATCTCGGGAGCACACTGGATCCTTGAGAATATGGAACCCTTTTCAAGTGAGAAAATACTAAGGCGGAGAGCGAGTCTCTCCCATCCCCCACGTGAGTGAGTATCAGCACCCTTTCATAGCCCTTAGACCGGTGATGGCGAAGAAGTAGTCACCCCCTTCCCACACCACACCATTGTGATGGAGGAGCAACTCTCTCTCTCAAATCCCTTACCCCAACGACGGCGATAATGACGAGCCTCCTGAAAGGGGAGAGCAACGATCCCAAAGTTTTGATGAGGGCTTCTCCATCAGATCAGAGAGGCCTGACCCTTCTCGAGGCGTTAGGCACTGGGCACTGGTCATTAGAACCCTTTTGGTTCGGGTTTGCTTGACATCCACCCCCAGTTCCCTGTGATCTTAGTTAATACCAGCGGGATGTAGATGCATCCATTTCATGGAAGTTAATTGTCCTTTTTATCTATGACGCAATGGACGCCCAGACTTTGACCTCATAGTAGTGACATGGGTCGATGGTTCTCCTGGGGTATTCCCGTGTTCCTCCTCCACCAAATATGCTGACCGCCATGTATAGTCTTTCATGTGCTGAAAATTGGTTTAAAAACCTCACGAAACCAGTCAGAGGCCTCAAGCCTCCCTCTCATCCATCCGCAGCTAGAGGAGATCGCCGGAAAGGTCTAGGGAAGACGTTTGCGGGCCCCACTCCCATTCGGGGAGGGGGAAGCACCAATGCGGACTCACTTCCTCTCCAGTTGTGCATTACTTTTCCAAGAATCCGTGTGTATACTCGGCAAGCTCTCTTTTCAGAGAGCATAACGGACGATTGATGAGTCTCTGTAAAACTGAAAACTGGCTTCATTTCAGGGAACATCTCCTCTGGTAATGATCCCCGTGCATTTCCACGATTCAAATCTGACGCGGTTAAGGGAAGAGGGGCCCACCCTTATTCAGAAGGGTACGGTAGAGACGATGTCAAAAGGACCAGTTTCTTCTCAAGCAACCGCGGGATTTCTAAAGCAATTATGTGGAAAATCAATGTTTAGCTTCTCCAGAAATTTTGAGCCAGTTTTTTTTTATTTAAAAAAAAAATACTTTCTTGGGACCTGGTCTGTGAAAATTGTGTCTGGGTTAGCTCTTCTATCAGCCGAGTGGCCTCCTTAACAACTGACTTAGAAAAGCCTTCAAAATATAATGTATAACTGGTAGTCCCTTTGGGAACGTTACAAGTGGTACATGGTCAGTTTTAGTTCTAATGTTTATAGACCAGAATAGCTTATGGGATGACGTGTTTATCATCCGTCCATCTGTAACACTTGTTTGTTATCACTACTCTGCCTGAACTACTTCGAGGATTGAAATGAAACTTTACACTGATACACATACACACACACGCACGCACGCACACACATGGTCTAGTTGGTCCTAAAATGACGATAGTCCAGCTCAGATATCCGATGTGGCCACCAAAGAGGCCATCTTGAAAAATTTGCTATTGCTACACCTTCTAAACAAAAGGTCATAATGACATTGGGTTTTCGCCACAAGATTTATATGATGTCTAGTTGGGTTTAAATGAAAACGTTGCCGTTAGGGCATCCAGTATGCCCACGACAGCAGACATCTTTACAATCTTAATATCACTACTCCTGAATAAAAAATAATAATATCAACATTGGGTTTTTCAGTAAATTATTTTTATGACGGCTCATTGATCCTAAATCAGAAGGTTCCTACAGCCAGTATGGACACTTGGCAGTAATCCTGAAAATGTATTATTACTCGTGAACACAACAAGGTCGTATCAACATGAAAGTTTCACCTGAAAATTTTTTATGATGTCTGGTTAGTGCAGATGGTTCCGACCTAATCACAATATGGCCACAATGTCAGCTATCTTTCTATCAATATATCACATAAAATATAATTTACTTAAAATTGCATTTAAGGTAAGTTTTAAACTTTTAAAGAAGAAGGAGTGACCGTGAGTACTTCGTGTTCACTTTAGGTCTTCAGAAATCATTCCTTTTCAGCGTATGAACCTTCTGCATTTGCTGAAAAGCTCTAGAAGAAAAAACCTACATAGAAAAATTACTACACGCAACATTCTTTAAGTACCAAATATACGTCAAATTTTAAAGAAACACCTAAAATCTCTCCTGCAGTCGGGGCGATTACAATGAATCCTCCCAATCAACTACTTGCGTCTTTCAAAGACAGCGGAACCAAAGGGATATTTTGGTCCACAAGAAACAATCTACAACTTCGCCAGAAAGATGAAAATACATGTAGACTATGTGGAGAGAAATTTGCAGTATGCAAAAGATGGATAACATGAAACCTTGTTTACAGAACCGATCGAAAGGAGTACAGAATCCAAGGCCATGTAGACTGTGACCCAGTGTCACGGACAGGGTAGGACAACTAGGACGAAATTCCTTGGGCCCACAACGGTAAGGGGGCCCACTGCCATCACAATTTTTAACTCATACGGGCCTACTGGAGATTTTTTCCTAGGACCTACAAATCTTGTCCGCGGCCCTGCTGTAACCAGTAAGACTTGTCTGCTCTGTTTTCTGTATGAAGTGTGGACGAATGGTTTATGTAAGACAAAAGAAACACTAATGCGTATAAAGCACTCTTTTTTTAGATCGACTTCTTTGAGCCTTTTGTTGTCTCTGCTCGTTTATCCAGTGCAAACTTTATTTTTTTTTCCTGCGTCAGGTTTATAAAAGTAAATCCATGTTTCATTCTCTGTGACAATCTCTTTCAAACGTCTTTTGTCATTTCACATTTGGCGGGACCCATTGTGCACAAACCTTTCTGACCTTCAAACAATTCATTGTGTTACAAACAGCTGACGAACTAAAGCCTAATGCCGACGTTTTTAATAAATTTCACCATTCTTCCAAATTGACTAAGTTGGGAAGGAAGAAAATTAGTTGTTTTTAAAAAAAGCTATTTGACCTAAATGTTCTTTGAAGTAATTAAGATGTTAGTTTAAAAACGACGTTCAGATTATCAATTTAGAATTAAGAGGTGCAACCAATTCAGTCACCGAAGTTGATTGTAATTCCGTTCTTTTTCGGGAATGTACCAAAAGTAGTGATGTGATACATTTGACAAATTCTGTTAGTAACTAATCTAATAACAACAACATTGCACGTGGCGGACAAATTGATTCGAAAGGGAACGAAGAGAGGCAGACCCGCTATTTTAAAGTGGATCTGGGAAGAAAAGCGTGCATTATATTGATGATAAACTCTGGCGCTTGAATACTTCGAAGGGCAAACTTGGGCTGAACACAAACACAGCTGTGGCGGATTTCTCTGATGGTAAAGAGACGAATGGGCTTCGTTAATAACCTTTTCCAGCCTTAGAAATAGATATTTTTTGCAGATATCGACTTATATTTATATCATGGCGTTTCCTATCGTCGTTTTTGCCATCTTCATTTCATCATTCTAAATAATGATTGCCTGAATTTACGTGATTCAGACACTTTCCTCTGAGACATCGACATTTAAAATTGTGAACCTATGTGCAATAAAAAGCTTGCGTTACATATCTATATAAATTTGGAGAGAAAATAAAGTTACGGTTTGGAAAGAAGTGTCCCCGCATTGATTTAGAATGATTTTATCAAAATATGACTTAATGCTTTCACATTATTCTGCCTCCAGTCAAATATATGATAGAAATAAGAAATAATCTGGGATGATCTCGTGCGAAAAATGTCATAAGGGAAACTAGTTATCAAGTTCCTGCTTGTGGACAATTTATACTTTTTTTTATACATACTGGATCTGTTTAACGTTTGAGATACCAATAACAGGTTAATGAAATTTCAATTCAAATAAATGGAGAAACCATTTAAATGGATGTTGCAAAGAATTTGTCAGATTAGCTTTGACAGATAGCTATTAAACTATTTACCCACTGGATGACATAGGATTGTATAATGCAATATGTCTCGTTCATTTATATACTTTAAAATAATTGTCCGGGTCATAAATTGATTTGTGTGGCATGCTGTCATCTGATTATAGTCATCAGCCTGTGTCAATATCAGGCCACTGAAACATTAAAAAAGGACAAACAGGCCACTAAAACATTAAAAAAGGACAACCAAAATTTTTTTTTAAAAAGTTCGGTCTATTCCCCGATAAATATTCAGTTCAAGATGAATACTAGCTATCATCTATATAATTAACATGCAGATGGAGGTTATTTTGAAACTCTGTTGGTGCAAGAACAAACGGGTTACACGCGTCCCTCTCTCCACCCGCCCAAATTAGGATTCACGATCATTGCTGTAAAATTGGCCTTTTCCGACTTTTGACACGACTGAAATTCACCGATAAATAATAGATCAACTAATTTCAAATATCTGATTGCAGATAATTTTCTCAGTGATTGACAGATAGCGTAAAACTGTTTAACATGTGGCGGAATGGTTCAATATTGATGTAATCAATCTTTCTGCAAAAATATTTTCAAATACTTTGAAATGAAGTAAAAAGAAGTTATAAAAATGCATTTTGATAATTGAAAAAAAAAATGTATTTCATTGTAAAACTGGGATAAAGCACAGGGGCTCGTATCATTGTTTACAATTTACCTGTCCTACATGTACTATATATAGTAGTTATTATATAGTACATGTATGACAGCTAAATTGTAAACAACGATATGAACCCCTGTGGAATAAAGTATAGAATGTAAAGCATTAGTATGTTACTCTATGCAGGCTTAATTATTCCATATAATGTTTCGTTCATTTGTCGACTATTTCTTGTTCAAATTCCAAATTGTCGTCCTGTACAACATATTAGTTTGGGGTTGTGTTTTTTTTAATTATCGTTCTAGTGCAATATGCTATTGCATAAGTCGAATGTAACGGTAAGAAGAAATGACTTGTTTGATTCTGACAGTGTCATAAGTATGACTTCTAAAGATCCAGTAACATTTTTTAAATTTTATTTAATAGTAGCACCAATATCAACCTATGTGATACATGTATATAGCGAGCAAAGATCTTATAACTGTATTGTAAGACAAAATTTACATTTTCATAGTCATTGTTGTCGACGACATTAAGTTTGAAAAATCATTTGAAAATCATCCGATTAGAGTGTCATATAATTACGCTCACTTGTAATCCGGCCCCAAATGCAGACAATATAGACCCCGATCTGCCGTCTGCAGTGTGTGGGCAGACCATGAACTGTTCTACTGATTATTTCTAACAAAATGCATAGACTCCTAACAAACTTCATAGACTCATATCAACAGGAGCAGTTTGCAGTTTGTTCGACTTCAACGCCACTATAGACAGTATTTATTTATTTATATTTAATCAATATCTGTTTTGATGAATATCGTTGTGACAACTATCAGCGATAAAATTAACAGGCACTGTTGACAATTTAAATAAATTGGAGAAATTGCTAAGGAAGTAACTAATTTATTTATATGGCAGAAACTGCTTTGTGTGAGTGCTGACACTAATGTACCTGGCAAATCTGATAAGTTTTGCCAGAATTTCTAACAGCAATAAAACTACATCTTTAACTCGTGAAATGAATACTATCAAGTAATACACAATGAATATCTGTGGCACTTAAAGTCTTTAAAAAAAATACATATATTGGTACGTATGTATGCAATCTTTCATTTATTTTTTTTATTTTATTTTTTTATTTTTATTTATTTTTTTTCCATGTGCAAGGATTATTCGATGGTGGGATCGGCATAACACTGTAATTGCTGACATCGTTCTGTGCTAATATCGCGCAAACAAACTTTATTTAAACATAATCATAATTTGTATTATTTTACCAAACATAGTTAACAAGGAGATAAAAACGATTATCTTTTCTCAGTTTGTATCATATAATTTCCTGTAAACTACAAGTACTCTTTTGACATTACCCGTTATGTTTTAATCCTACCATGAGATTAAATACTGATAACTTTGACGTAATGACCCTTGTTCTCCCCTTCAACGTGTACAATATTTAACAATGTTTCTTGCCAGCCTAAGTGCCATAATTATGTTAATTTACATTCCGTGCTAAAGTTATTTTCGACTTTGAAAGAGACGTCTTAAAATAACGACTAAGTGTTGCATGAATTTTGTATTCAATACTTACCTGTAATAGTTTATTTGGCTTCTATTAATTAGTTTAACATTTGGAAGGTCAGACTTAATTCTGTGTACAGATTTAACTTTCAATCAGTTCGAAGAAGACAACGAATAACTTGAAATGAAAAGCCCTACCGTTCTTGTATTTTCAGTTTTATTTATTTTGATTTTATTTTGTTTTTTTTAATACTTTTCTCTAACAGCTACCGTACGTATTCGCTTACAGGCAAAAATATGGTACCGAATGGCCGACACACGCGGACATTCAAGTTATGCGGATTACTGTACATCGAATGTACAATAATCTCTGTAAAATGATATAACGATCAGGTCCCTTTTACACAATTCTTTACAACGATTCTTTCTTAAATTGATGTATTATTTTTTTAAATACTGAGTTGATTTAAGTTATTGGCAAGAATCAAATTGTCATTGAACTTTCAGTAGTATCAAGGATTAGAACGCAATCATAATAAATTCAATTCTACGTCAGAAATCTAAGTAGTTCGTCAACTTTCTCTCTTTTATCAAGATTATGAAGATTCTCAGGTGTTAAAATGTGTTGACTTGGACTTCGTCTTTTCTTTCACCAAGAGAAAAAGTCCAAAGTTTGTTAACAGTATCGTGTAAGCAAAATATTTTAAACAGCTGAAATCAATGAGAGAATTTCATAAATTTAATAAATCGGGGACCAGATGACGTGGAAGAAACAATGAAACCTGGAAGAAATTATTGAGTTTACGCGAGAGATCACCTGCTCTTGTCCGTTCCGAAATCGATGATCAAACCTGCGGTCGCAGAGTACCTACCGCTTTAAACTTTACCCTCTTTGTGTATTCGGTTAATCCAAGTTTCCTCGGTCTTACGTTTCGCTTTTTAGTATTTAGCTACTATTACGCGAAATCGGCAAAGAATAGTGTTACGTATATTAATTTGTATTGTGTGATTAACCTTGGTCAGTAATAGAGTAAAAGGCCTACCTAACTAGTGACAATTTTTTTGCAAGCGTTATAATATGTAACTAATATTTCTCTCTGATTTAAGATTAAATAGTTATATCATTATTAATGGAGGTAAACATGTTTACTTGTATCTGACCTTAGGCTATTAGTTTTTCAATTGGAAATTCCTGATCTTGTTGACAGCTTTGAATGTTCTACATAGGAGGTTGACCCTCATCCTAGTGCTGTTACTGCGTCATAACTTTTTTATATTAATGTTGTTTATTTCAAAATTATTTATTCCTTTTTTAACATCAGTATTTAGAGGAGCCAGTTTTAGATGAGTCTCAGTTAATATTTAAGTTATTCAATGGAATTACAGTGCTCTTTTTTGATTTTCGGACTAAATCACTATTTTGGGATTATTGTAAATTTATTCAAGGACATTTGGGATTATATCATTGTGATAAATCAAGACAGTTAGACAAGACACTTTAGCACATTCAAGCCTATTGGCACATCAGCTTATTAAATATTCGAATGCAACCATAACACCACTGGAATTCATCTGGAACTCTATACATTTTGACTTGTGATAAAACTTTTAGGACTGTTTGAGATATAATTCACTACTCCGTAAGTTCTATTTAAATTTTCACTTTATATTCTATAGAAAAAAATATATATATATATTTATAGAATTGTACAAAACTTGTTGGTTCTCCCTTCTTTTCTCTTACTTAGTGTAAGACCATAAAGTCTTAACAACGGACACCTACTTTTCTTTTTCTTAAAAAAAAGCGAATTCAAAGGCAGGTGAAATGCGGTTCTGAGTCTACTGTAAATGTAATGCTCCAGTTTTTAACTGCACATGCCTGACACCATCCTGAGTTTCGATTAAAGAAACTGTCACAACGCTTTACTTACAATTTGACAATATCGGTTTTTAATATACACACGCACACACAATTAAAAGCAAAAATGTTCACACACTGGCGCTCTTTAAATGACCACATAAAGTGCATTCATGTCGTGAGTACGCTAGTCTGGACAATACACCTAGTAAAGGTCGCAAAACATGCAGATTCCTTAACTCGCGTTCCGAAAGGAATAATACAGTATTTTCTAAAGTGATATTTAGAACGATTCATTTATCTTGTACCCATATTTCATAGACCGGCTGCTGGCTGCAGGTATTTCCATTGCTTTTAATAAAAGCAGTCGCAGCAAGAAGAAAACAAAGAAAGCTGTGTAGTTTAATCACTATCAGAGATCAAAAGTTCCTTGTTTTTCATTTTTACATGTTTCTCTTTGCCTTTCGTATGAGCACGATTATGATCACAACAAATGAAGTAAGCATGTAGTCTTTTTTCAAAACTGGCGTACACGAATTTATCATTGATACGTATGAAGTACTGTAAAAGACCAATTACAGACCGATAAATAAATAAAATAAGTACTACAGAACTATTTAGAATGATAAACTGACAAACTCTTTTATTGAAACTGAATAATCAAATAACTATAGTAAGCATTTTGGCAGAGGGATAGATAGATAGATAGGTGGGTGGGTGGATGGATGGATTGGTGGGTGGGTGGGTTAGTGGATGGATGGTTGGGTGGGTATTCATTTAAACATACAGTGAGTTATTTATTTTCGTGTGGATCCATTTTTGCAGTTGTATAAAACATCGCATGCACGTAATTACTTATGCATGGTAGTGGTTGAGGTCCTTTTGTTTCCACATAAAAATCAGTTTTCGTTGACCTGTAAATTCGTGGTCTAAAGCAAACACGAAATCCACGAAAATTGCTACTCCGAGAAAAATAGTGAAAAGACAGTTAACAATAGAATATTTTCAAATGCAAAATATCAGTAGAATTAATGTTATGAAAAGCAGTCAAGTAACTGGATCATGATTTACTGATTTCAGACTTTTATCGACTAAATCAGCAAAATTAGATAAACGGCTCCTTTTTCGTTAACCATGAACTTTCTTGTCAAGATTCTAAATTTCCTATCGCACGTCTGATCTTGCTCACTGATAGCTTAAACATGTAGTTATCTCTGTTATCTACCAACGTATCTACAAATAATGGATTTCTTTGCAAGTGATTATGAGTCCTGAATCAAGTCACCGGATCAGCCTTAATCCTTTATTTATTTTAGCTCTAAAATTACCTTTCATATAAACGTGATAATAGTCGATCGACTGCAGGGATTTTGAATAGAATAGTACCTTTATGGTGTATATCCAGCGCCTGTGATTAGCGCAAATCCTAGTGTGCCAGCATGTTGGACTCTACTTGTACGTTCCACTACTGATTTCAAGAGAATAATGCAGATCCTGATTTATGTAGGCATTATGCGGAGGCACATCTGGGTCTAAGATGTATGCAACCAGGACATTATGCGACAGTATATACGGGTGTAAGCTGTATACAATCGCTGTATTATGCACAGTGAATCTGGGTCTGATCTGGGTGATGTTGTTGTTGTTGTTGTCATAGGGTTTAACGCCATTTTTCAGCACAAGATAGGCTATACATGGCGGCCAGTATTAATGGTGGAGGAAGAACACGGGAGAACCCGGAAAGAACCACCGACCCAAGAGAAGCTACCGGCAAGCTTTCTCACATAACCACACTGGCCGAGCCCGAGACTAGAACCCACGCAGACAGAGGTGAGATGGCAGTGATCCGTAACGGTGAGCGCTTTAGACCACTGGGCCACTCGGGGCCCCTGATCTGGGTGTAATCTGGGCATTATGCGACGACATGTCTGCATCCAAGCTGTATACAGTCACGGCATTATTGCACAGCAGATACTGGTCTAATCTGTATACAATCGTGGCATTATGGGACATTAGATACAGGTCTAAACTATATACAGTCGTGTTATTAAATCTAAGCTGTGCACAGTTGGGGCATTATGCGACGGCAAAAATGTTCACAATCGACGAAATGTGGACGGCAGGTCTGGGTGTAAGAAGCATACAATTGGGTACACGCTGCATACGGGTACATACAGCATGATGCAGAGTCATTCTGGTGGAATAGCGGAACGTGGAAATTTATTTCCAGTTGGCAAAAAGGGAGCATTGATAGGGGCGACTTGTCAGGCAATGAAAGTGTCTTGGAACTTGACTTACCGTATGTACTCGCTTATAATTATGTCAAACTGCAAAGAGCAAAGATCCTGATCTGTCGTAGCATAATACGCCTGCAGATCAGAGCCTACGCTGTTTGTTCAACTGATTAATCCTAACAAACTGCACAGATCCAGATCTGCCGCCGCATTATACGACGGCAGATTTGGGCTGTGTAGTTTGCAGTTGGACTTCTCCTACAAGCGAGTAAATACGGTAATTATATACATTCTACACTGCACACAAGGCTGGATCTGTTTAAAATGCCACTCGTCGAATCGAATAAGCACCTTGGAAAAGTGACTTGCCTTTCCTCAACCGCCACTAAATTTATTGAACGGACAAATATACTTTCGGACCTTGATTTGGTACATTTTTTTTCAATTTGATCCGGAAAAATGTGTGAATTTTAGAAGAATTTACGGAACACGTTATGGAACACTGTTCTTGTTTTCTCGGGACCAAGAGGACAATGATTTATATTTTCACGTAACAAGTTAAGACAAAAATCTTCTTACAGTTGGCAATATTAACTTTTAGTCTCCGATTCATAGCCATCAGTGCTTATGTATTAGTTGGGGTCTTTTTAGTGCCATGGTAACATCTCCGTTCTGTACGTATATGCTCGTAGGTTTGATTCCGCATTTTGAGACTTGCAGTGTTAAGTTGTCTTACAATTAGGGTTGATGGTTTTCTCCGTCTCAAACCACACCAAAAGCAATTTAATTGTCGAGAGATTTTACTATTAGATGTGGTCAATACAAAGTTTCATCTCTTTAAAAATCCAAATCTGTTGTTCAATGTATTTTTTTTTTAGAAATAAATGTTCGTCTTATGTGGCTCCATTTAAAGTAGAATATGTATAATGCATTACATTGTAATGCCCAAAACTAATGCAGGCTATATGATTGGAAGGATGATGTTATGTATGTTTACTTGCATACTTAACTTTTGTCCATGAGAAATAAATTGCTTCTTGATTTTACTTACATTGCTGGTTTAACTTTTGCTGTTACTTATTTGAAGACCTGGAGGTGTAACATAGATGGGAGGAGAGAAAGACGGGTGCGAAACTGTCGGATTTATAAATTTATAAGTTTCAGTATTTTTCTAAACGTATCGCTTCCATTTAGTCAATAGTATGAGATTGCGGACTACATACAAGATTTATTGATTCCGAATGTCGAAATTTAAGAGATTGACAACGTACAAAATCTACATACCTCCGAAACTGAATATTTGACAACTGAAAAACTCCAATGAGCGTATATTGGACTGACCTTAGCCAGTCGCCAAAACAAAAACGTGAAAGGAGCCAAGTATTTGGACTCGTTGGGACAATATCCACAACTGTATAGTGTAATGTATATCGATATTATGTGTGTTAATTTTCATGAGTATAGATTGTAAGGGTCATTTAGTAAATAATATATTAGATACTAATTTTCTTTATAGTTGTAGGTTTTTTAATTTAAGATGAAGTCATTTTAGTAAACACATTACATAGTTTCAGGATAAAAGTAAACATATTGATGAGATATAAGTCCAGGTCAAAGGTTTTCTAGAAAAAACATGATGACCTATTTCCTGATTGGCTAATTCTTAAAGTACTTGACCTTGTTGACAAGTTTGAGTGATTTCGAATTGATTATTTTACTCTCATTCTGCATTCTGTATTACGTCTGGGTTTGTTTTTTTTTTTTTTTTTTTTTTTGTTTTTTTTTATACAAGTGATGATTTACTGAAAATTTGTTATTCCAAACATAAACGTCAGTCTTAATGGAGTCAAATAGTCGTGTGGAGTTAATTTATTTATTTCAATTATTCATTGGAATTACAAAGTACTCAGACATTAGGATTTGATAGCTGTTTTGGGGGGAATTACTGTGATTTCATTTAAAGACATTTGGATTATATCTTTGTGATACATAAAGACTATTGGCACACCAGCACAATCGACCGGATATCATTCGGAACACCATTGGAACTCGTTTGTATTACTCGATTCTTTTGAACTTGTGATAAGACTTTTAGGATTATTTAGGATTTCATTCACAATATTGTGAGTTATTTTTTATTTTCCACTTTCTATTAAATTATAGTTTGAATTTCACAAAACTTATTTCTTCTCTCTCTCTTTTCTATTACTTAGCTTAAGACCATAGAGTTGTAACAATATGCAATAGCTAGATAGCAAAGGCGCTTATTTAGCGCCGATAAAAAGATTGCATGATCGATGGATTTATACTCGTCAATCATATTGATATACTCGTCAATCAGACCGGTGTAAAACAAACAGATATCTAAAAGGGTGGATTTTTTTATGCCAATACGTTCTCTTTGCTCCAAAATCTTTGCATGCTTAAAATGATAACATGTAATGGATTCAAGAAATTTATAGAGTAGCATTCAAACAGCATCAACAGCGTTTTATTTCACATGTAAAAACATATGCTAATCTATCCGAACCTAACTGTTTCTTAAGAAAAGGACCTTTAGCTATAACTAGAAATAATGTAAGACACGGATGCTGCAACTGGAGACATGCGCTGAGAGTTTTATCGCAAACAAAATATGCCTTGCTCTTGTATTTGTTAGCTGACTGGAGTTATCCGGTATAATTCGTTTGGAACAAAATCTTAATTGCGGCATTGAATCTTCTACCCATATATAAATTTTTAATTTAGAACGCTATCAATTTGTATACCCTGTTCAAGCATTGTGTTTGAATTACGGTTGTCTCGTCTGTGTGTTGTGTATATACCTTGCGTTTATCATGCCGTGTAATCAGTGTATGTATGGATAAATGTAATTATTATCACATCATGCAGGTTTTAAGACTCCCTACTGTATATAATCCAAGAGCGACAAGTTAGTTTTTTCCCAAATGAGTTCATCCTCTGCTTTGTTGATCTATTAGTGTCTATTGCCAATTTTCTAATTCATTCGTGCGATTAAAGATTAAAATAAAGCATAAAGGAAGACTATTTCTCACGAAGGAACCGAAAAGTGTCATCGATTAGTCTACCATCATCTAAAGATGTTATTCAACGGGCTTCAACAGAAGAGACTTTTTTTTCTTCTCAATACTATCAAGGCCATACGAATTTGAAGAAGACAAAGTGACAATATGTATGGTCAATTTTGCTTTATGCTGAAGACTTTAATTCTTTTCAATACATATCGTACCAATGGGCCTACTTTTCTTTGTGATTCATACGTTACAGAAAACATGCCTCAAGCAGACGACATTAAATGTAAGGTAAAGAGACTATACATTTTGACTTGTTTAACTCGGTTGCACAAAATCCAACCATGCTTGTGTTGGTATACTTAAAAACTGATTTGAGACTTTTATCTTCTGCTTTCCATGTTTGTCGTCTGCTCAGTTTTATAGCCTGAATAAGCTTATAGATTCCGCACATACTTTACAGTATCGTTGTAAAGCTACAAAGGTATTTAAGACAAATACGCTTTGTTAGTCCTCCCATTTCGTCTCGACAAAAGAAGTCAGATTTCTTTTCAATTTCATTTTGTATTACACGTAGATGATTTTGACAAATTTTCGTAGGGATATTTTCCTCCATTTGCATTAAGAGGGGCACATATTTGTGGAATACCTTTTCATAGACCTGGAGTACACGAAAAAAGTATTTTACAGTAACTTTCATCTTTGTTTCTTTCTGTAACAAAGAATAAGTGCATCGAATGTTTACTTTCCGTGTCAAGTTTCAACGATGTTTTATATAAATAAAAATGGCCGCTGATGCTCAGGAGTAGTAAAACAGTATTGTGGCTAAGATAAATTACTTTTCTGTGACTTAGGAGTGGTTTTTTATTTTGTGGGACAAAGCTCTTTTCAAAGGACTTTGTGACCTAGCCATTCAAATCCTATGAACTCGTCATTTATGTCCGTGATGAGAGACCGTGTTCAGTGATACCGCTAACTGCTTGTGTGCGTGCCAAAACGGAATAATGGACTGGTGATGACATTTGACAGAGTATAAAACATTAATATCTCATCCTCTGCGTCGAATCATGCCGTAGATATTATCATCATAAATAAACCAAGGAAATTGATTTACTCTGAGAGTAAGCGAAACATAGAGACTGTGCCAGAGTAATAATTGTCAAAAATGAGAGGAAAAATGAGCAGGTCAAAAACACGTGTCAGAGGGCCTTGAGATTTTCCAACTGTGAATGAACATGGTAGTTGTGAAGGTAACGGAGTAAAACGGTCACGGGGTGATGGACAAGAATTTTCTCATCTTTTGATAGGCTACCTGCTTAAATTAGGACACAAGTATAGAGGACAGCACACGATCACCGACTCCATCTGATAAAAGTTTTGATATATTTTTGAATTCAGATCGGCATCTATGACTGACACCTATTTGTTGATATTGGAATCTGAATGAGTGTTGATGAATGTTGATGCTTGAACTGAACCGAATTCAGAAGCAAAATAAAGCAGTGTATTGTCGATCCAGAACTAAAAATACAAAGAAGACTAAAGACGTTAAAACATCACTATACCAGTATCTCATCGGATCCCTGCATTTTTCTTCAAGTACCATTGAAGATGGGTAAGTCAAAACATTTTGTTGAATGCATCTCGTTTAATGGTGATTGAGAGGGAGATAGAGTTTATAGTTTGCACGCGAAAAATAACGAAATATAGCCATATTTGTGTCTTAGTCTACCCATACCATACACGATGACAAATGCTATACAGAAATATCTACATTTTACACATGCTTTACATTAATATGATACATGTTACATTTCAGCAGGGTTTTTAGGCGTTTCAGCAGGGTTTTTTTTGGCGTTTCAGCAGAGGTTTTAGGCGTTTCAGCAGGATTTTGGGGGTTTTTAGGGGGATTTTAGGCATTTCAGCAGGGTTTATAGACAAACATATGACGCTATATTTTACACATGGTGGATGTATATATTTTAGCATCGAAAACACATTACAGAGAAAAAAATGATGTATTTCACAAACTCAGATAACAAAATTGCTTTCGATATAGATGTCTAAGGTCATAAACACAAGAACTGGATTGTTTATTTTGTTTGGGGTTTTTTTTTAAAGTGCTGAATATACGCTATTTATCATCATTATTACTCTTGATAAATTAAATCATTCCAAGCGTGACAAAGTCATATCTCTTGCTCTCAGTCAGTGCAGAATATGCATTGCCAGACTCTGTAGTACGCAAGCCTTAAATTATATAGAACTGTTGATGAAGATGCGCAAAGACACATACATACATACATACATACATACATACATACATACATACATACATGTAGCTGCAGCATTGTTACAGTTTATTCTATCTTTACTTCATACTTCTATGCGGATTATAAATGAATGTGCCGTAAAAACATTATTATTATCAATTAAAGCATAACTGAAAATTCAACATTCAACAAATGAGTCTGCATTTTCACGTTTTCAATGTTGATTTATCTAATGAACTATCAAAAGAAAATTGTGCATAAAATAATATAATGGTGTCAGACAAACAAGTATTGATATAAAATCATGTTGCTACGTACTCATAGTTACCATACGAAACAAAAGTTTGGTGCTTGCTGTGTGCGAATGGGGTAGGTTGGGCTGGGGCAAGTAAAACTTCCATTCATATGATGTGATGATATATGATGGGTAAATAAACATTAACACCAGGGGCATGCCAGGAAAGTGTGAAAACATAGAAAACTACTGGATGAATCTCACAGTTTATGTTAGTAATATTTGGCGGAGCGGAATATCGTCTTGTGTGTCTCTTGTTTTCAATACTGCAGGCATGCAGGCAACTGCAGACGTTTCATAAAGCTGTTTGATTCGTCATACACGAGTAGATCAAAGCAAGCTAATCTGTTATCACTGCAAGAATCATACATACCTATTACACATATTAACTAATATTCCAATAGGATCTTTGTTGTTATCTGCGGTCATACATTATGAACATCAGATTCACCCTTATAACTCGTTAAAAAAAGAACTGAAACTTCTGAATTTACAGAGACTACATAAAAACTACCATAAATTCTTTAAAAAAATTCATAGAGATGTTTTTAAAAAGAGTTCGGCAAAATTACCTTTTACTTTACAAAATTGCGATAAATATGGAGTTTATGGAATATTCTACAGGCACGGACAGCCTGCAATCAAATGAATGCAGACTGGACAAGAAAATCAGATGGTTATAAAAGAAAATAGAGTAGATGAATGTTTCCTTGGAGATGGAAGAAGTTTATTATTTTCATCCACGATACATTTTCAAATAAGTAAATACTATATAGTAAATAAAAGTCGTGTAATTTTTTTTCTCTCCATAAATGTTTTGCTCGCTAACGGTAGGTCCTCAGATATACGGTACGTATTTATTATAAAACAGCATGCTTAGCGTCTCGTAATGTCAATATGTGGTTGTTAAATTGATCCAATGTACATGTAGCAGTGATAATAAATGACTTAGTCGGGTCTTGATTTATTTGCGGAGATTATCCTGTCTTTTAAATATTGTTTATACAGTAATCTTTTATGAATTAAAATGTCTTTTATGATTATGTCAGACACTATCATAATACATATCAACTATGCCGATTCGCAGATTGCACATCTTCCGCCCCCCCCCCCCCCCTTCTTTCTCTATGTCTCTGTTGTTGGTTGTAGGACAAATGTTGACAGAAATTTACCACCGCGAGGAGCTTGGTTAGCGGCCTTTTGTATAATTATAGCAAGCTATCAATTAGACTATGTGTCAACTTCATGTTGTAGAATTTCTCTTGAATGTCAAACGTTCAGTAGAATTTATTACAACTTATGTTAAATCTATATTCAGCTCTGGTGCAGCATTGACTTGTGCAAACAAAGCCTCCTTAATACATGCTGACAATCTCTACTTGTATTTCGCTCGAGTTTGGCTTATCCAGAAAGATAATATGTTTTGAAGACAATAATTGAGTCAACACCAATAAATGGAGATTACAATACTCACTGTTTCAAGTTGTAAAGAAGACCGTGAAAACAATTACGTAATGTTACTGGTATATTGTGAGTGTTTGTGTTTGTGTTTTGGGGATTTTTAACATAGCTTGAACACTTGAGCCATATCGGTACGATGTCTGCAGTGTGGCAGTTTATTGTGATGTCTAGCATCCTGCCACAGACATGTAGCATCATGTCCCATCCAGTCACAGGATAGCACTGGGGCATCATGCCACAGACACGTAGCATCATGTCCAACCCAGTCACATTATCCTGAAACGAGGCCGACCAGTCCTAGCACTATTGCTTAACACTGAGCCCCAGGCGAGGCAGTTGTCACAAACATTTTTAAAAAAGTCTTTGTTATGACTCTGTCGGGGTTCGCAACCGCAACCTCCCGCATCCGAGGTGGACGCTAAAACCGCTTAGGCCACCAGAGTAGTGGTATATTGTGAGGAGTTGTTTTGATTAAGCCTTTTAACACCTCTGGTGAGGAACGTTTGAAATTCATAAAATATTTTCCAACCTGTAGTTAGAAGGGATTAAGGGAAATGATGAAATTATTTTCTGAATTAATGTTATTTAATGAGTTGTTAATTCGATCTAGTCTTTCTCTCTCCCTCATTGGCGCAACAAAGGTACAAGATTTACAGACTGCCCAAAGATGATAAGTTTACATCCCTTTCATCCTACCCACCCTATCAGCTTCCGATAAACCTGTTTTCAATTCAGCTTATCCAGTTCTTGGATGTTTTAGAAATTTAATAATGAAATTTCAAGCTTTTACATATAAATATTCTCTAAAACCTTAATTAGTACCAGCAATTTTATTATTATTACTCCACCTTAATATATAAATTATGCATGGCGCCTATTATCATAAAGCTTTAAAGATAATACAGAAAGCTTAAAAATAAAGTTGCCAACATTGCTAACAAGACTATAAATAGCGTTGACCTAATCGATGCATCAGATCATATTTCTCTTTTGTACTTTACATAGTTATCGATACTAATATGTAGTTATCGAGCTTTTGACACTGATCTATCATGACATGAGTAGCCAGGTTTTAAAAAAGTCAGCCTTGAGCTTAAGAACCGGATCTACTACTGCTGCTACTACTACTACTACTACTACTACTACTACTACTGTTGTTATTAATGTTTTAATAATACTACTGACATCGTAAAATTAACGAAATGCACACCCACCCACCCTCGGATTTCACCTCTAAAGATGATATGGCCTACATCCGTAAAACTTAATAACTGACCACTACATGTTTGCCAACCCCCACCAAAAAAAAAAAAATTATAATTCTGCTTGCGCCCCTGTGTGTCAGCTAATATTAGATCGCAAATGGCTGCTGATAGTAGTGGTGGTCTATCAAGAAATGGTAAGAACTGCAAAGTAAAACATAGCTAGCCAAGAGAGACATTAAAAAAATATATGATAGTTTGTTTCAGTTTGGTGTTTTACGGCATCAGAACACAAGCAAATTAATTAGTGATAAGACAAATGGAGTAATGTGTCTTGCTCAGGAACATCCCATTGTAGCCGGCGAGGAGCTGATATGGGAATTGAAGTCGAACTAGCACCCTTTCGATCACAAGTGTGGCATGCTACCCACAAGCTACCTCGACACTTGCTTTTAGCACTCGTCTCTTGAGACGTGTAGGACGGCGGATTGGACCCTCACTCTATCTCCGAGCTCGCAGGGGTTTCTGAATAAATCACGGAAAAATACTAACCTTCTTGGCTAATATGAGAAATGTTAATTTTGAAAAAACACATTGATCTTGATAAAGTTTGAAGAAATAAAAATATATAAGCATATGAATAAAATTAACTACATTTGTGCATTTGGCATGCAACTGAATTTTGTCTGGTTTGTCGAGGTAGCTAGCAGTAACGGTAAACCAGTGCACGTAGTGTGTGCTTATTCTGAGCTAAGGGTTGACACTAATTGACAATATTACTAAATTATGCAGCGAAGGAAATTTTAATTAATGTCCTTGTCAGGAATTTGATCTTCATGTTGAAGTCTTTTTAATGGAACCTTAGATCTACATAAGTAATGAATCCATTCATAATGGTATGTCTGTAATCAACCTATTATTGGATGAAAAATGATTTTCTACTCATCTGGTGTTTGCATATTTTTGAAAGCTTTTTAAAAAATCATGTTCTATGATATTTGAACATCCTTGTCAAGCCATGTCGTTAATGCCAGCAATTTGTAATAAAAGGTTTTCAGCATAACATGCACTACACGTACATATAGGAAACTGAACTTGTTTTAAACGTGAGTGCCTGTCGATTCAATGATTACTGGAGTTAACAGCATCGGAGGCTCGGTGGTTAGCGTGTTGGACTCGTGATCAGAAGATTGCTGGTTTGAATCCTGCCATTGGATCATTCAGGGTCGGCTGCTGTGATGTATTGTCTTTATTAAGGTAGTGTTGGCCACTAGCCCGAATTATATAACACATGTAACACTTTAAATAAAGGTAATAAATATTGAGTGCGATGAAAAAATATAAATCAAAAGAAACGAGCTATATCATTTATTATTCATCGAAGTATACATGAAAATCATGTTTGGGTGCTCTGTACTTTTAAGTACGTATAATTAAAAAATATTTACATATTTAATTCAATGTTTATTTACTTCAGCTGTGCTGGGCAGATAAAACGAATTCTCCTCTAAAGGGTATACATAAAGTTAGTTAAGTGAATACAGTTTACGGTTTAATTCAAAAGCTCAACATTCGCATACATGATTTCAATTTTATTTTTCATAATAGAGACATTCTTTCGTGTTATGGAGTATTGTTTTATATACCCATATTGACCCTTTCGTTTAGACACTATGGATTATGGTCGTATCTACCCATATTGACCCTTACATTCAGATACTACGGAGTATGGTCATATATACCCATATTGACCCTTACGTTTAGACACTATGGAGTATGATCGCATCTACCCATATTGACCCTTACATTCAGACACTATGGAGCATAGTTGTATATACCCATATTGACCCTTACGTTTAGACACTATGGAGTATGATCGCATCTACCCATATTGACCCTTACATTCAGACACTATGGAGCATAGTTGTATATACCCATATTGACCCTTACGTTTAGACACTATGGAGTATGATCGCATCTACCCACACTGACCCTTACATTCAGACACTATGGAGCATAGTTGTATATACCCATATTGACCCTTACGTTTAGACACTATGGAGTATGATCGCATCTACCCACATTGACCCTTACATTCAGACACTATGAAGCATAGTTGTATATACCCATATTGACCCTTACATTCAGACACTATGGAGTATGATCGCATCTACCCACACTGACCCTTACATTCAGACACTATGGAGCATAGTTGTATATACCCATATTGACCCTTACGTTTAGACACTATGGAGTATGATCGCATCTACCCACATTGACCCTTACATTCAGACACTATGGAGCATAGTTGTATATACCCATATTGACCCTTACGTTTAGACACTATGGAGTATGGTCGCATCTACCCATATTGACCCATTACATTCAGACACTATGGAGAATAGTTGTATATACCCATATTGACCTCTTACATTCAGACACTATGGAGTATGGTCGTATCTACCCATATTGACCCATTACATTCAGACACTATGGAGTATGGTCGTATCTACCCATATTGACCCATTCCATTCAGACACTATGGAGAATAGTTGTATATACCCATATTGACCCCTTACATTCAGACACTATGGAGTATGGTCGTATCTACCCATATTGACCCTTACATTCAGACACTATGGAGTATGGTCGTATCTACCCATATTGACCCCTTACATTCAGACACTATGGAGTATGGTCGTATCTACCCATATTGACCCCTTACATTCAGACACTATGGAGTATGGTCGTATCTACCCATATTGACCCTTACATTCAGACACTATGGAGTATGGTCGTATCTACCTATATTGACCCTTACATTCAGACAACTGATTCAAGTCTGCGTAGTACGTTAAGGTTCAATGGGTTTTCTGTAATATCTCGATATAATTATCTACCAATGTTTAACGTAGTTAATTTTGTAAACTCTTAATCGATCCATTTTATTCATTTTTTGCGTTCCATTCCAGCTATGTGCGTCGATATAACTAAAACTGTGCTTGAACAATTTCACAAGTATTAATTCATCTAAAAAACCAGCCAGTATGTGTTGCTGCGCATGGTACTTCACTCTACTTGTCTAAACTTTACTTGACAGATCATAGCAACCATATGCTATTAAACCAAGGATAAAAAGAAGTATCGCTGTACTGGTTATATTAGTGATATGTATTTTTTAAACTTTCTTAAAAGTGTGATATTTTTTGTTGTTTTAAACTTTTTCAACTGCTCTTCTCAATGTACACATACTGTATATTTGTTTTGATTTGTCGAGAAATCGATTTGTGTATACCACAATAAAGAAATGGAATCTCGGCATGACATAACCGTTATGAGTTGATGCATCACACACACACACACACACACACACACACACACACACACACACACATAACATGTACTTCATAATCTTGATGTATGTACACTGTACAGGATAATGACTGTGTACGGTCATCATACGAAAGTTTTAAAAATTTACAGATTTATGTACAGTAAAAAAATTGACAGTACTTTGTACAGTTAAAATTTGACAGGGTTTTGTACAATCCAAATTGACAGGGTTTTGTATAGTTTAATGGTCAACAGAAGCTTACAGATTAACCAAACAGCCATTATTTGACTGAAAGATTATCCTACCGGTTATGTCAAAGGAATGCGTGGGTATTTTTATAAGTACGCTATTGTAAACATTTTTCAATTATTGGGTCAATAAAAACCAATTAACGACTACATCCTTAAATGTGTCATAAGCGACATAAATTACATTGTACGTAATTTACCTGGTTTCCAGCGTGTAGGCCATATTGTATTTATTATTATGTGTTCACATGTTGGCCGTTTACTGCTCCATCAACTGAAAGGGGCACTTAGAAACGGTAATGCATAAAAATAAATCTTGCCATATATAATTAATATGTGAAATTAATCTAAATATACTAGTGCACTGTTAGCAATTACGGCTTAAAAACAGAATTTATTCATGCAACGGAATTTTTCTTAACATATAGAAATCTATTTGTAAAATGGTTGATAAGATTCAAAGGTAGATATTTCTCGAAATGCTCTACTTGATTTTTCAAGAGAAACTACAACAGGATCAACAACCTCGACAACAACTACAAGAACTAATACTACTACTACTTCCGCTACTAGCTTCACTACCACCACCAATCCTGCTACTAATACTACTACTAAGACGAAAACATGCAAAAGAAAATGATACAGACGCTGTTTTCCCCGTATATAAAAACATTCTATCTCATGCATTATGCAGTTTTCTTTTGTTCATATGAGACTAGGGACAATGTTGGTAGACTTTCCTATGGATATTTGTTTGGTAGACTTTCCTATGGGTATATTTGTTTGGTAGACTTGCCTATGGATATGCTATTTTGGTAGACTTGCCTATGGGTATTTTTTGGTAGACTTGCCTATGGGTATGTTTTTTCGGTAGACTTGCCTATGGGTATTTTTTTGGTAGACTTGCCAATGAGTATGTTATTTTGGTAGACTTGCCTATGGGTATGTTTTTGGGGTAGACTTGCCTATAGGTATGTTTTTTGGGTAGACTTGCCTATTGGTATGGGGGTTTTTTTGGGTTTTTTTGTAGACTTGTCTATGGGTATATTTTTTTGTAAACTTTCCTATGCGTATATTTTTTTGGTAGACTTGCCTATGCGTATATATTTTGTAGACTTGCCTATGCGTATATTTTTTGGTAGACTTGCCTATGGGTATGTTTTATTGGTAGACTTGCCTATGGGTATGCTTTTTTGGTAGACTTGCCGTGGGTATGTTTTTTTGGTAGACTTTTCTATGGGTATATTTTATGGTAAACTTGCCAGTGGGTATGTTTTCTATGAAGTAATGCAGTAATAGGACGTACTGTCTGCCTTACAACTACTACTCAGGCCCTTTAGCGGTTGAGAGAAACCCAAACCACTTACAGAGCTTAGGGATCCAAGGCCATGGTTATATGGAAATTTGGAAACGAATCGAATGCCAAAAACAAGCCCCTATATTTTACTATATAAAGCTTTTAAAGACAGCTAAGCACACAACGAAATACATTTGTCATTTTCAGAATTGTTTTTGTTTGTTTGTTTCTTTTTAAAAAAAAAAAACAAAAAAACAAAAAAAAAAAAACAACTTATTTCGAGGCCCTTTACGGGTAGGAGGCCCGTGTCATATGTTCCCCCGGCCCACTCTCTGATTGGACCAAACTACTACTACTACTACCCTACTATCAGTACCTTCGCCGCAGCTGCTGTTACTGCAACTGCTATTACTACTACGTTTCCAATTGAGCCATTAATAATACTAATAGTTCCACTGACGATGACGAGAATAATTAAGGCGATAAATTATTTCGAAACGCGTCTGTTTACGAACATCTACAAGGTGCAATTACTACAGAGCAGAATTTTCACGAGCGTACGATCTTCGCGAGGGTCCAGTTTTCGCCAGTAAGAAATAAAGAAAAAGCATCTCTAAATGTTATTCAGTTGGCTGAATAATGTATGTTGCAAAGAAACTAATGGCGAATAATGTATGATGTCAAGCATACAGAATCCGCGAACATTTCAAGGGCGCTCAAATATTAAGATTTACAGTATCTGACAATCGAACGTAATGTGTTTGGGGTGGGGGTGGGGGCAGTTTTTAAGAATAATGAAGTTTTACGTTCATTTTTGTGACAGTGTAAGGACAAATTAATGTATTTTCTTGATGGGTATGTTCTTGTAAGTGACGTCAAAGAAATGCACAGTGATAATTTCCTCGATAGATATAAATGCCCTTTATACATGCTTTTTAATGAAAAAAAAAATTCTCTTTACCAAGTTTTTCTACTAAAATTAAAGACTATTCATTCATCCTTTTTATTAATAAGGATTAATTATGTAACTATAATTACACCTTATTGTTCGGTTATATTTGGGACAACTTCAGAATCAGTAACAAACAGAGGAAAATGAAACATGTTTGTTTCTGTTTTTAAACTGTATGTTTTGTTTTACTATTAATTTGTAAATTCAAACATTTTCCTTGAAAAAGAAAATGTAACGATCACATTTTCCTCGAAAAAGTATGCACCGATTTAAAATTAACGTAGCTCTTGCTGACTTTGATATTTTCAGTAAAGGAGGATCGACCTTATAATATTTTCAGTCTTTTGAATGTTGTACAATCTGGTCTGGTGTTTTACTCGTAACATCTGTGAAGAAATCGATGTGAAACTTGAAAGAGTTTAGGATGAAAAAAGTTGAAGTAATCATTCTACCTGAGAAATAATGATAAGATACTATCGTAAATTTTGACAAAAAGATGTAAAATTATATGAAGATTGAACATAATTGTTTTAGAATGCATATGGAAATTATCAGGGCCGGCCTTAGGCCAATTGGACCGATTTGGCCCAATAGGGCCCCGCGCTCACAGAGGCCCCGCACGTGCCCCGCACTCACAAAGGCCCCGCGCGTTAGTAATTTTTAAAAATATATCTATACAGAGAAAGTAATTTTAAGGCGATGGAAGATACATTCAAGTTCAGTAAGATATAAAACTTGTTTAAAAGTTTATTTTCAAATGCCGTGATCACAGAGTGGCCCGCGTGTGAATCCAAGGGGTCCCGCCAAAATGATCCAAATCGGGTCCCGCGTTTGCAAAGGCCGTTACTGGAAAATATCAACGTCCACTATAACATGTTTAGTCGAAACGTTTTGAAGGACCGTGTTTATTTACTCCCTCCTCCTCCTTCTCAACTATCTTAATCTTTTTCATGATTGCACACACACACACACACACACACACACACACACACACACACACAACAACAACAACAACAATTATGCAGTGTATGACGGTAACCTTTGAAGTCTGATGTCGGTTATTTATTAGAAGAAGGACCGTGTTTATTTACTCCCTCCTCCTCCTTCTCAACTATCTTAATCTTTTTCATGATTGCACACACACACACACACACACACACACACACACACACACACAACAACAACAACAACAACAACAATTATGCAGTGTATGACGGTAACCTTTGAAGTATGATGTCGGTTATTTATTAGAAGAATTACAGACAGTGATGGTAATGCTAGATAGAATTTATTAATGAACTGTAAAGTTATGAGTGATGTACATTATATATGAACATAACTCTCTCCATCTTATTCAAATCCACTTGTAAGTACTCAACTAAATACGCCTTTAAAAAATACACGCACACAAAATCCATCTTGAATCTTGTCCAGACATTATAATCTAGTTAACATGCGACCTGTCTCTGAGATCTAAACCATCCATCTCACCGTCATGCATCCCGTCGTAAATCAGTCGTCCGAAGAGTGGTTTCCGACGTCAGACAGGATAAAAACAACCACGTTCTTTTGATGTGCTGACATGAAAGTAATAAATTTTGACACTACCTTGTGGTATATTTCTCCTTTTTAGTACTCTTTCAATCTTAACATACAAACGCGTGTGTCTGTGTTTGTGTCTTTAAGATAGAGAAAGATCTTTATTTCCTCCATATATTACGAAGTGTACAATAAATATTTTAAGAATATGGCAACAATGGAAAGTAACCGTAATTAAAGGCGCGAAACGCCATACATTTACAAATGACCACAGACCGCTCAGGTGGCCTAAGTGGTTAGAGCATCCGCCTCGGATGCGGGAGGTCGCGGGTTTGAACCCCGGCGAATCATACAAAAGACTCTTTAAAAATGTTACCAACAGCTGCCTCGCTTGGCGCTCAGTATTAGGAGGTTAGTGTTAGGACTAACACTAACCTCCTAATTAGAATTGGAATTTTATAGCCCTAATTCAGGTACACAATCCTTTGCTTCGTGGTTGGATGATACGCATTTAACATCGAGGTCAAATAATTACAGCGTCCATGTTTTGTTTTTTTTTGTACACGCGAGTGTACATAAGCAAGGGAGATAACCTCTACGACACTATGTTTCCGTCGTGTAAACTGCTTGATCGATATTGCGTTGGCAAGGCGAGTTCACGGAAAATGACTTCGCATGCGCAGGAATTTCACAGCTGTTTCCAGGTTAAAGGTCAAAAGGACTCTTTAAAAATGTTACCAACAGCTGCCTCGCTTGGCGCTCAGTATTAGGAGGTTAGTGTTAGGACTAACACTAACCTCCTAATTAGAATTGGAATTTTATAGCCCTAATTCAGGTACACAATCCTTTGCTTCGTGGTTGGATGATACGCATTTAACATCGAGGTCAAATAATTACAGCGTCCATGTTTTGTTTTTTTTTGTACACGCGAGTGTACATAAGCAAGGGAGATAACCTCTACGACACTATGTTTCCGTCGTGTAAACTGCTTGATCGATATTGCGTTGGCAAGGCGAGTTCACGGAAAATGACTTCGCATGCGCAGGAATTTCACAGCTATTTCCAGGTTAAAGGTCAAAAGGACACATAACATGTACGAAGATTTAGCACGGCGATAAGCATCACCTCAATCAGGTAAGAATGTTTTATTCTCTGATTAGGTATTAATTAAGACATTATTTGCTGATAACTTTCTCTGATAGGCAAGCTTAAACTTATGTCAGCAAACAGGCTACAAGTCAGATTTTTCGACAGTGATACGAGAGTACTCTGTTTTCGAGTTTATAATATGTCAACTTGTGCCCGTCCATCGTGGCGCAGAAGATAGAAAATACCGAATCACAGGTAAATTTTCTAATTATGAAGATTTTTGTACCTTTTAAAATATTTTTGGCCTATGGTTTTCATGTAAAACGACATCACATGGTGATGACAGCAGTGTTGTACCTTGAGCGAATCCAAAAGACAATCTCTGACAACAAACTGTCAGTGTCCTCCTAAATATTGAACAAGTCTCAATGTCTTGATCATTGTAGGATATATAAGATGGGCCATCTACAACTCAGCCATGGTATAACACTACATGATATTACAGATATGTACGATATGCCGATATGTTATAATGTTATAAAGAGGGAGATAATATATATACATGTATCTTAATAACTATAGTCTTACAATGGCAACACCAGCATGTGAGCTTTTCCTCTTCTTGTTATGAATTTCTGGGAACATTCATTTTTCTTTTTATATATAGAAAACAACATGCCAAGCAGTCAAAGATGTGCAGTTATAGGGTGCAGCATTAAAAAGGCATATAAAGGATTGGCATAATGAGTATTGTGAACTTCACAAGTGAGAAAGGATGTTTTGTGAATGTATATGCCCAATTAAACTGCATCTGTTCCCAACGGAGATGAAAGATCCTGAAAGGAGGAAAAAATGGATCTCAAATATCAGTAGGACATCACCAGTAAGTAAAAAGACATGGAATCCAAAACCAGAGGATATGGTGTGTAACAAGCATTTCAAGCACAGATGCCCCACCCAAGATAACCCAGATCCCAATATCCTTATGGGGCATGACAAAATAAAATCAAAATCTGCATGGAGAGTGTTGTGTAGATTTCATCCAGATTTGGAACAGTAATCAACGCAAAAAAGAAAGATAGCCAATGTTCAATCTGGAGTAGATTTTGAGAATGCAGAGAACATTAGTATATGCCATAATCATGCAAGTTCATCTGATATTCACAAAGATGTAGAAATGCAGACTGACATGAAACCGATCTCAAATATCGGTGTTCAGACCGAATATCAAGAAAATGTACAGCAGTTTGATTACGGTTATGCTGTACAGAATTGTGATAACTGTAGAATGAAGGATAAAACAATCAACTCCTTGACACAAAAACTAAGAAAAAATAACCAGAAATTGCGTGGTTCAGTGGAGTACAGGTACTTACAGAATGATAAAAAAAATGAGATTTTACACTGGACTTCGTGACAAAACTAATTTTTATGCTCTATATGGCTTTCTTTCTTCTGATGCTGAAAATTTGCGGTTCTGGAAGGGAAAGAAGACATCACAGTCTGTTAACAAAGGAAGTACAATTTCCATCTGTAAACAGAGGAGAGACAAGAAGCAAATTCTATCAGCAAAGGATGAACTTGTCCTTGTTTTAATGAAACTTCGCTTAGGACTCCCAACTGAAGACCTAGCAGATGGATTTATCATATCTGAGGGACTATGCTCAAAGATTATTAATGCCTTGGTGAAATTCCTGTCAGATAAATTGAAAGGTTGGGTCCAGTTTCCCCAAAAGGAAGTGGTTATGCGTAATATTCCAAAGGCATTCAAAAATGAATATGCAAGTACAAGGGTAATCATGGATTGTACGGACATATTACTGAACATCCCAGAGATCTGTGTGTACAGGCAGTGACATGGTCTGATTACGAAAAGCATAACACTGTAAAATTTCTTGTTGGAATAACTCCATTAGGTATGATAAGTTACATATCTGAAGCATGGGATGGGAGGGCATCAGATAAGCAAATTGTTGTCGAGTCAGGCTTTCTAAATTTGCTAGATCTGTATGACCTAGTTATGGCAGACAGAGGATTCCCAATTAAAGAAAGCTATTGTTACGCCATGCTCGACTTGCCATTCCACTGGTGCAAAGGGTAAGGAGCAAATGGCCTCACGTGATGTTAAAATAACCAAAAAAGTTGCAAATATTAGGATTCATGTGGAACGAGCCATCAACCAACTTAAAATGTTTAAAATTTTGAAGGAAACAATTCCAATTACTCTGCTGCCAATTATTGATGACATTATCAATGTATGTGCTGCATTATGTAATTTGCTTCCACCATTAGTCATTTCTGAATGAATGCAGAAATATCACCACAATTACCTTCTCTGATATAACAAATATTGAAGTCCATCCTAAAGCTGAATTCCAGAATTAATATGTTCTCTGTCACCATTACCAAAACTAATTAAGTAAAATAACATTAGATTTCTTCTTGTGTACCATGGTATAAGAAAAGTAATAGACTTGATGAGTATCTTCCTTTCTAGACTTCAAGCTTAGGATAAATGAAATTTTGTTCAACTATTTACACAAGACAATAAAAGTCATGAGGAGCAAGACTATAAAATATGCACACATAAAACAGAAGGAATGGCAGTTTTAGAAATTTTAATGGCATAGATCCATGATAAATAAAAATATCTCTCAGCGGTAAAGCAACATTGAAATACATGTACTGTCATAAATGTTCAACTCATTTTTCATATGAGTAGCAATATAATGGTAGCATTATGTAAACCATACCCTGCAATTAAGGGTTCCCATTAGAATGGTCTCGCATCATTATTTAACAAGTATATATGTTATTCGATATAACAGGCTATGTGTCTTTACATATTGGTAGGTAGACATGAACCAGTCATTGCATGTAAGCTATCTTTATGAATATACATCTGCATGGTTGTTAATTTATATACTGAAATAAATTGTGTAAACTAATGCAGTCTTTGTTTTATGTGGAGATATTTATCATGCTTAAATAACTATTAAACAATGATTTCACATACCAAAGTTCATAGTGATTGCTCTCAGTAATGAGAAAATCAGACTATAACAAAAAAATTTGCATAAACACACTTTACATTATACACATGTTCAAAAGAGTTCATATGCAACATAAATTTGTCTTTACTAAGCATCTTTAACACTACCATTTGTCAAGTTCAACTTCTTTGCTTTTGTGGGTGATATATAGTTTGCAATGTCCCAATACATGATGGGTGCCCACACTGTCATTCCATCTTTCGCACCAGTCCACTCATTTGGTTTTAGTAGCATAGGGTCAGGCAAATACCCATCTTCTGTCATCCAAAGTGATTTGTACTCTTGTCGTTTTTCTCTGTCAACTTCTTCCTGAGTTGGTGCTTAGGGTAGCTTTTGCTCACTTGCTACAAATACTCGAGCATCTAATTCCTTTTTTGTCCCCGCTGTCGAAAGCCCGCTTTTCTTCAAAAACACCTTCAAGCTGTCGACTTTCCATGTTTCTACTGCGTCAAAAGACAAATTCTCACCGTCAAAAGACATCGTTCACTCGTGTTAAATGGCATTATGAATGAAGGTGTACCGCTTAGGTCCCTTTGACCTTTGACTCCTGACGTCACAACAAATATGGCGGCACACAGTATATGATCGTGAACTCGCTTATTCAATTATCAAATCAAGTCAAATTAATGCATTCATCCCGCTAAATCGGGCAAATTAAGGAATAAATAAACACACAAACAAGCTATTGTCTGGACTCCATTTATAAATACTTTTTTTTTACCCCAAATGCTAATGTCATAAAAAAAATGAGTTACAGTTTGATACAAGAATGCGTAAAATTTAATGTTCTCGCAACATGTGTCCTTTAGCCAAATTCAGTTCTGTTATCCTCAGTATTTTAGTATTATAGATGTCCTCTGTTGTGATTTAATGAACGTATACAGATCTTGGTAGAGCTGAAGCACACGATTTTTATCCACACAAAAAAGACGTTAGAGTGTGTAACAGAGCTGAAGGACAATATAATTTGTACCATTCTATCTATACCAATTTAGCCACTCTCGTTTTGGTATACAATTTTATTAGATAAATTTGCACACAGTTTCGTTGAGCAGCAGCTTGTGGGTCTGTAAAAATGAGTAAACGTCATGGTTGGTTAATAAAGGCATTAAGTCATCAAAAGAGAAGACTTCATGACTGGTTAATAAAAGCTGCAAGTCATCAAAAAAGTAAACTTCATGATTGGTTAATAAAAGGCGTTATGTCATCAAAAAGAGTAAACTTCATAACTAGTCAATAAAGGCCTCAAGTCATCAAAAGAATAAACTTCATTATTGGTTAATAAAGGCTTCAAGTCATCAAAAGAGTAAACTCCATGATTGGTTAATAAAATCTTCAAGCCATCAAAAGAGTAAACTTCATGATTGGTTAATAAAGACTTCAAGTCATCAAATGAGGCATAGATAATCAGAAAACAATACTTCTTACAAAGACTGTTTACATATTTAAGAAAAATTAAAGAAAGATTGATGGAAAACATTAGCTTTAAAGAGGTCCGATAAAGTTAGGATCTCTCTCCTAATTGCACAATTATTAGTGCATCATGGTTAAGTTTTGGTACTGGGAAGATGGCAAATGGTACTTATTCGGATCTAACAATGAAACCTACCTTATTAAGGTGGATGTAAATGTCGGCGCATTACTTCCGGTCACACTCAGAAAGAAAAGAAGGACTCGATATGCGCGTGCAGCAGTGATAACAACTGGATTGAGTATTTTCATGTGTTGTGCATACAAGCTGCATGTGCTATATATTAATGGGGTGGGGGTGCAGAGTCGGCGCGCCCCATAAGCACGAGGGAGAAACAACCGGAAGGTTTCTAAAAGTATGTTTTCTTTACACTTAGATGGTTAAAATTATGCGCTGGAAATGCAAAAAATAGAGAAGCGTCAGAGGATTTCGCCACCGGAATCCCCGTCAGGGGTTCCATCAGACGGACCCATTGCTTACTTGTTTATGTAACCCCCACACCACCCCAAAAAAGCAACAATAATTTTGGATCCGCCCTTAGGTAGGGAGAATAATCATGATGTTGGTGATGATGGTATTTTGTAGACATTTTTATACATGTGGTTCAGTACCAATCGAAATTACACTCTTTAGGTTTATAAACTTTTCATATGCTTTTGATTGGAGATAGACGCTAATATCGTTTATTTTCAAGAGTACACGTGCTGTCTTGTTTAAATCTCTTCGATCGCCCAGAACATCTCTGTGGGCACCAACTTTTACATTCGGAATAAGTGTGGGTTACGTTTTTCAGATTAATTATCAAAGTATTAGAACTTAGCTACAGTGCACCTTGCAGGTGTGGGATTAACACAAAATCTATAATTTATACGATGTATGGAAATGTAGGTCTTTTTCTATCTTGTTTTCTGTGTCAGAATTCGATAAAATACGTACACAGACCTTTTAGTTTAAAAGTATGAAAATAGCTTTTAACTTAACATTCAGCCATATAGACTAATTAAAACACGATGCTCACGATGCAGTTAACTTAGAGAGTTATTAATTTCATTTCTAGAAAAGGTTACTGTACACTATGCACTGCTGAAAATCAGTTTGTGCAAGACCGCTGGCAAATTTTTCCTTGTTTTTCTTGATTTATGTTTGCTTACTTGTTTTGTTTGTTTGGTAACAATGTAAGAAAAAAATACCCGATTCCAAAATCCAAGCGGTGTTAAATGACTAATAACAAAGATACGCAATTTGTCTTCTTTTGTTCTTTTATAAATATTCATTTTCGCAGTCGGTCAGATTTGTTCCATGTTTAGACAAGATTTGCTTGAAGCTGTATCAAACTTGGTTTCATAACAAGCATTGTTTGTTGTCTTTTATCTACATTTGATATTCGGTGATATAACAGGCATTGTTCGCTGTCTTTTATCTACATTTGACATACGGTGATATATCGTGTTGAAAGACAGCTGAAATGCCAGCATTATATATTTACAACATATATGATGATGCAGTAATTTTGTTGTTCTTAAAATTCTGACCTATTCGTTGCTGAGAATATTTTTTATATGTCGTAATCAAATAATACAAAACATTCTTTCACAAAATAATATTCAAACCCCGCCTTCTCACCCAATTCTCTGTCCCTCCCTCCTACGCAAGCTCCATTTTTTTTAAATACAGGTACTTAGAAAAATACTATTTTATTTTATAAAAATGCTAAAAATACTGCGTAACGTCTAAAGTAACATCATTGTCTTGTAAATGAATATCCTGGGGGGGGGGGGGAAGGGGTTAGTTACAGCTCATGAATGACCAGCTGTTTTTCGGTCTCAGACAATGTATATAGGTTATCTCATTGAAATCAAGTAAAATGGGTAAAATAGACATTCATAAATATTAAGAAAATGTTTAAAGCTAATATTTCAAATGGACACTTTGCTTCATATAATATACACATTTCTGGTAATGGAATGTTTACAGAGCTAGGATCTTCCTTCTTATATTATCGAAACCAAGTAGAATTAACTGTACATTTGTCTGTTAATGGCCTATATAAGAGCATACCGAAATGACGTCATTTACTGCTGGTCTTCAATAGCATGTCTGCATTCCAACTCCTTGAGAGAAAAACGAACCTTTGTGTTAATCTCTGAATTTTGTAGTGAATTGCATGTTCAACAATCAGCAGTACTTATGGTATTTAACATGATACCTTGAGAGTGCAACCCTGTTCAGGTAAATGATTCATTCAACAAGCACTTTTATTTCAACCTATTCAATATATTACCTTGTGGCAAAATCATCGACGTTAAATTCAGTGGAATTGCAGGATGATGAACTCATCACTAACACGCAGAATGTTCCCACAGAATGTAGCTGTCTCAACCGCTTAACGTTCTTGTTATGTTTTCAGGAAAATAAACCTATCCAGTATTCATTTGTGCGTGAAATAAGGTTGAAATGGCCGACTCGGCTGCCATCCCTAGTTACTGATGTCACGTGCTGCTTGTATCCTTCAGTTCTTTCATCTCAGGTATTACAAAGAAGACGCGACAAAATAAAAACATCTTTCAAATGCACAAAATCCTCGAGTATGGTTACAACGAGTTGTCGCTTTCAGTTTTGCAGAGAGAGAGAGAGAGAGAGACAGAAAGACAGAGAGAGACAGAGACAGAGACACAGACACAGACAGTTGCAATGTGTGCAATACTCAAATTTTAAAGACAAATTAGGAAGTTGCTTATTTATGATTAAGAATTATGTTAAATTGTCACATTTTTAACATGTGTGCGAGATGAAGCTACAGTTACTGCTATAGGTTATCACACAGTGTGATTCATGAGCTGTGAGCAATCAAAAGGTTTTAGGTTATCACACAGTGTGATTCATGAGCAGTGAGCAGTGATACGTATCGGCTTGTTTAAAGTAACAAAGAAAAGAGCGAAGACAACAAGCTTTGTAAGTTTTAACAAAAGTAATTTATTTCCCTAGAAAACACGGTGAAAAGGTGAAAATATGAAATAGGACTTACGATTTGCGAAGAAAATCCAAATATTGTCCTAGAATTGTGAAAAACATAGAAGTCCTATCAATAAACAGTTTTAATTGAAGCTAATCTGAATCTCAATTCCGTTCCAAGATGGTGGATGATGACGTCAGACGAAGTTTTTACACAAATGTCCAGAATTTTCACTTTGAATCACAATTTGTGCTGTTCTGTTCCAACTTAGAATTAATTTCACCAAATGTCTTTGTCCAAAGCCAGTTGTGTAGTTCTCCAGGGAAAATAATTATTGTTTAACAAGTAGATGAACTACGGCTGTCATCTATAACAATATACATCTCGCTCTGCAGACGTACAAATGAACAACTCTTTCCAGCACCAGAAAAAGAATACCTTCTTCTCAAGGTATATGAACGACTCTACAAGGTGTTAAAATATGACTCTGACTACTATTTCACAGATACCTGAGTATTTAAACTGAATGAAAACGTCATTTCATGTACACGCACGAAGAACGCGTGGTGATTTCGAATTCTCACCATCGCAGTACAAAGTGTAAACAAGTATAATTAGAAATGATCTCGGCCACAACCAGTCATTTATGCCGGCAGTTTATCCACCCGGCAATCTAAACAAAAAAACTTACGAAAGCCGAGAGTCATATTTACATTCTAAATAAACACGACGTTTCTTTCAAAATATCAGACCCTGTGAACATAATCATCATCACAATAATAATTATATATAATGATACAAAAATGAAATAGAAAGAATTCAAATTTTAACACACAAGTAATTAAACTACATGGTTGTAACAGCAGCACAAAGGTTTTAGGTTATCACACAGTGTGATCCACGAGCAGTGAAAGGCGCAAAGGTTTGATAACCTAAACTGTATCCATCAGTAAAGACATTAGGTTCCGTATCTTCCTAAAACATTATTTGTTGTTTGATAAAAATAATTTCCTCGCGATGGTCAATACATATCAAACTAAAAGGGAAGACCGGAAATAAGAGTAATCGGTTTCAAGAGGGCACAAATGAGGGTACAAATAATTTTTTTTTGATGTCTGAAACAGCGACGTGAAAAGCCACAAGTTAAAAGTTTACTGTATTTTTATATCAGACTGTTTTTGTTTAAACAAATGACAGTACATTGCCTAATTCGATAAATTTATTGATTTAATAAAAGCCATATTGTCATAAACAAGGATGACTATGCAGTTAGACATGGTTTTAGGATGACTATGCAGTTAAACATGGTTTTAGGATGGCTATGCAGTTAGACATGGTTTTAGGATGGGAGCATGTGTCTAGACAACAATTAATAAGGTTGGTTCTATTTTGCTGGAATGTAAGTATGTTTAGAAACACGTTCAATCAATTGAATTTAATGAAGTGAGTTACACAATTTGCAGAGAATGTGTTAATGATGACTGAGACTTAATGTTCCCGTGTCTGATGAAGAGGTCTGTTGTTCCTGTCGAGGTAGACCAACAAGTAGGTGTCCGCTTTTTTTTTCTTTTTTTTTTTTTCTGACAGTGGAGACCAACGCCGTCGGGCAATAGTCCACACTGAAGTTTTACGCTGTGTTAACATTCTTAAAAATTCTGACGCATGCGTGGAAAGCAGCATCACCCCAAGGCAAGAACAACCGCTTGAAACCTTCTAGCGAGGAGTATATCACACGGAACCGACTAATGCCTGGGACGAAATTGAGGTTGGGTCTGGCCGTCACGGCAGAATTTTGAGACAGAGAGACAGACAGACGTGTCGGAAAATCGAGATCTAGAGAACGATAAATAAATTTACAAAATTAATTCAAAACTGTAATGAGCAGTAAAGATATGCTAAAATTTAGTAATAATAATACACACATATATATACATACATATATACATACATACTATGTGTTATTATTATTGTTATTAATAGCATTACAGTTTTGATTTGTTAAAATTTATTTATCGTTCTCCAGATCTCGAATTTCCGACACGTCTGTCTGTCTGTCTCTCTGTCTCTCAAAATTATGCCGTGACGGCCAGACCTAACTGCACTTCCATCCCAAGCATTAGTCAGTTCCGTGTGATATACTCCTCGCTAGAAGGTTTCAAGCAGTTCGTTCTTGCCTTGGGGTGATGCTGCTTTCCACGCATGCGTCAGCAATTTAAAATAAAGGTCAATAATAGAAGTATACATAGGTTTTCTGTTCTGACAGGGATTATTACTAAACTGTGAGAGTTCTGAAGGATTTGACGTCATAGGTCAAAAGAAAAGGGATTTTAGTTTCCATCCGCATACCAAGGTCAGTCAAAATAAATTTATTAATTACCAGCGAGCGTCCGATACGTCAGAACTAAAAGAATGTTAACACAGCGTAAAACTTCAGTATGGACTATTGCCCGACGGTGTTGGTCGCCGCTGTCAGAAGAAGAAAAAAAAAAACAAAAAAAAACGGAGACCTATTTGTTGGTCTACTGTCGAGGCACAAGTTTCCATGGAGATCATCAATACATACAAAATTGTTTAAGAGACTGGTGAAATACTTGTAGTCTTTCCTATAATAAAGTAATGGCTGGATAAGATCAGTTTCTAAAATCGATGCAGAAAGTGACACTTAAACACGCACTGGCCATGACGACAAACAGTCAAACCCCGATGAACTCTTTTCCTTCTCTTCAGGAAGTGTTTACCTAACATACAAAATACGACTGCCTACGAAAATCTAAGACCGAGAGATTCTTTATATGCTGAAATATCAGATCAGGGTACAGTCTGTATTCGCTTATAAGTCCGACTCAAACTGCATAGACTCAGATCTGCCGTCGCATAACGCACCAGCAGATCTGGATAAGTACAGTTTGTTAGGAGTAATCAGTAGAACAAACAGCATAGACTCGGATCAGCAAGCACATTATGCTACGTCAGATCACGATATTTGTTGTTTGAAGTTTGACTCGACGTATAATTGAGTACAGACGGTATATTGGGCTTTTTAAGGCTCAGTCAGTATAATTTGAAACACAGAACTATATCCGCATGTGCCATGTGTCACACTTTTCACTTATGGGGTTTCCTGCATACGAGCTTCGTCCAGGACTGTCTCCTTCAATGTCATGCTTTGTATGACATGATGTTAACAATGATAGTTTAATTGCCAATGAAGCAAACTTTGGAATAAAACGTTAGCTCTTCATCTTTCAGGTACAAATGACAGTCATTCATTTTGTGTTCTTCAAGGAACACAAGAAATCTGTTGTGTGTTTACACAGATTGATTGTCCAGGAGGCTCAGGTGGGATAAGTCCCAAAATGTCTTGTTTACGTCTTTTTTGGTGGTTTTTAGATTCTCAGTTCTTATTAGAAGGTATTAAGAGGTAATGCAGACTGTGGAGGTACTTCACAAACGGATGTTTTTACGCGATACGTGTCACCATTGCCAAGATAACAAGCAGTTCTTCTGAGAAAGGTTTCTAAGAGTAATCGTTATTTTATTAAAAGTAAACATTGCTGCATACATTACTTATTACCTCAAGAAAATTTTCCAGATAATTATTATGTTAATAACGCTGAATAAATTTTGTATGAACGCCAAGAAAGAAATATGCCAAAATACTATTTTCGTACAACAATCTAGAAAACGTTTATAAATCCGCAGCTTACGTGGAAAATCTGCACATGTAGACAGACTGTGTATTGATTGAAACGACGCACGATGTGTTTTCTTTTAAAAAACGATGTAGACAGACTGTGTATTGATTGAAACAACGCACGATGTGTTTTCTTTCTAATGATGAGAGTGTATTTAGCTTGTGCAGTGTGTTGAAATTATAGAGGGTAGATCAAGGCCGTGAAAGTTTTAATCTAACCTTCGTGAAAATGTTGATTAAAGACACGTGTCGCGTTAATTGTTGAATAAATGAAATTATATGAATGATTGGCATTGTTCGGATGCAGTGTCAGTGCTAATGGAGCAAATTTTATAAATATACATATGTATATTGTTTTCTTGGCTTTGCCTTTCAACGAAACAATTAAATATGTAATGGGATTATACAAGTTTGACCGCCGAGACGAGTTTTGAAGCGAAGATTGTCAAGCTTGTCTGGATTATATTTTTTGGGCGGCTTGAAATTCCATGTTTTTCTTGTGGAGGTATCATGTTGGGGATTACATACTGGTGATTCTTAAACAGAGTGTGACACCTGTGTTATCACATGTAAGAATCGGAGCTGATACTTACAGAAAGGGTTTCCAAACGCAGTGATACCGGCATTCAAATGGTAAGCAATGCGGCAGAATGTATAGCTTGTTTTAATTTTTTAGATTTGGTGTAGATCATCTTTTCTCGTTAATGAGAAGGGATCCAACATAAGATAGTCGTGGTTTGAATTTTCTGCCAAACTAAAATTCCGCGTCTGACCTCGTACGACACCAGCTTCCTTCCTAGAGGTCGGACTATAAGGCCTTAGCTAGAATTATATGCTGTTTTTATGAATATCCATTTTCTTGAATATATTACAGTAAGAAAATAGACCGATTAATTTATGGTAAGAAAGTTTGGGGTTAAAGTTCAATTTCCAACACCTTATCTCGCTTGAAGGTACATAACATTACTGAAACTAACTTCTGCTGATAGAGGACTGAATGTCCCATTAATAATTAGTACTTTTTTCTTCTTTTTTATGGTCATGATTTGCCTACCATTTGAACATTCTTCTTCTAAAAAAATTGTCGCTAAAATTCAAAAATTCCAAGAGTGCAAATAAGGATTAAGTTTAGAAACAAAAATTGTTATTTCATGGAAAGAGGTTTTGTATCATGTGAATAAAAATATAGATGTATTGTAAAAAGGAATGCGTTGTACGGCGTGAATTCAATATCACGTGATTTTCGCCCAATTCTCGGAAAATGAAAAAGAAAACAATTCTTTCATTATTTCGTTTAAAGTAAGTCATCAGTGCTGTAATATTCACATTTGTTTGTGATACAATGTGCGTGATACGCGATTTTAGCAATTCTACCACCGTCCAGCAAATAACGAACGAAAACTTTACACAAACAGATAAAGCAGGGACATGTTGCTCAATGTAGCATGAGCGTTTTTGGTTGGATGAGTGTTGTTGGTGGATGAGAGTTGCTGGTGGAATGAGTGCTGTTTGTTGGATGAGTGTTGTTGATAGAACAAGTGTTGCTGGTAGAACGAGTATTGTTGACAGGATGAGTGTTGTTGATTGATCAGTGTTGTTGGTTGAATGAGTGTTGTTTTGTAGGATGAGTGCTGCTGATAGGACGAATTATTCGTAAGAGGAGAGTCGTTGATTGCATGAGTTGCTGGTGTGACAAGCGTTAATGTTCGGATGGGTGTTGTTCATTGGATGAGTTGCTGGTGTGACAAGCGTTAATGTTCGGATGGGTGTCGTTCATTGGATGAGTTGCTGGTGTGACAAGCGTTAATGTTCGGATGGATGTCGTTCATTGGATGAGTTGCTGGTGTGACAAGCGTTAATGTTCGGATGGGTGTCGTTCATTGGATGAGTTGCTGGTGTGACAAGCGTTATTGGTGGGATGTGTGTCGTTCATTGGATGAGTTGCTGGTGTGACAAGCGTTATTGTTTGGATGGGTGTTGTGGACTGGATGAGTTGCTGGTGTGACTGACAAGCGTTATTGTTCGGATGGGTGTTGTTCATTGGATGAGTTGCTGGTGTGACAAGCGTTATTGTTTGGATGGGTGTTGTTCATAGGATGAGTTGCTGGTGTGACAAGTGTTATTGTTCGGATGGGTTTTGTTCATTGGATGAGTTGCTGGTGTGACAAGCGTTATTGTTTGGATGGGTGTTGTTCATAGGATGAGTTACTGGTGTGACAAGCGTTATTGTTCGGATGGGTGTCGTGGATTGGATGAGTTACTGGTGTAACAAGCGTTATTGATGGAAAGGGTGTTGTTGATTGGATGAGTGTTCTTGGTAAGATTAATGCTTTTTACAGAATATGTGTTGCTGATAGGACGAATGTTTTTGTTAGGATGAACATTGCTGATAGGATAAATGCTGTTGTCAGGGTGGTGTTGGTAGGCTGAATATTGTTGGTAGGATGTTCAGATAAGCATGGTTTGTACGCCTCATGCCTTGGCAGGATGGGTGTTGTTAGTTGGATAATGTTTCTGGTAGGATGAGTGTTTGTAGAATGGACGGGTTTGGTAGGATGAGTATCGTTGGTAGATGAGTGTTGTTCTTTGGATGAATCATGTGAAAATGGTATGGTTGGTTGATTGGATGAGTGTTGTTGGTAGCATGATTGTTGTTGTTTGGATACGTGTTTCTGATAGCATGAGTCTAGACAGAACAGGTTGTTTTGGTGTGATGAGTTGTTGATAGAATCAGCTGTTGGTTGAATGAATGGTGTTGGTAAGATGATACCGTATTTAAAACGTAAAGTGTTTATTCAGTCTTAAGACGGCCTTGGTCGTGTTTCATACGGTAGTATCACCATTATGAAGCAAGCTTAATGCATATACATCGGTTCTTTCTCTCTGAGATATAACTAGAGTATACATCCTTTTTTTTTCCTTTAATTGTCAACGGAACCCCTATAGTGCATACATCTTTTCTTTGCTTTACCTGTCAACGTAAACCCCACAGATTATACATCCTTTCTTTGCTTTACCTGTCAGAAGAACTCCACAGGTATACATCCTTTCTTGCTTTACCTGTCAACGGAATCAATCAGAGTACACATGCTTTCATTGCTTTACTTGTCAGTGGAACCCCTACAGAGTCTACATCCTTTCTTTGCTTTACCATGTCAACTGTCAACGGAACCCCTACAGAGTATATATCATTTTTCTGCTTTACCATGTCAACTGTCAACGGAACCCCTACAGAGTATATATCATTTTTCTGCTTTACCATGTCAACTGTCAACGGAAACCCTACAGAGTATACATCCTTTCTTTGCTCTACATGTCAACGGAACCCCACAAAGTAACATTCTTTCAATGCTTTACCTGTCAACGGAACCCCTACAGATTATACAACCTTTCTTTGCATTACCTGTCAGCGGAACCCATACAGAGTGTACATTCTTTTTTTGCTGTACCTGTGAGCGGAACCCCTACATAATATACATCCTTTCTTTGTTTTACCTGTCAATGGAACCCCTACAGAGTATAATCCTTTCTTTGCTTTACCTGTGACTGGAAACCCTACAGAGTATAACCCTTTCTTTGCTTTGCCTGTCAATGGAAACCCTACATTTTATGTGGGATTACATAACAAGTCTTACCGGATATACGGGTTAGGATGGGGTTATGGCCAAAATTTACTCTTTTTTGGATTGCAAGAGAATTCTTGTTGCCATTGGGAGGGATTTTGTAGAGGGTAATATTCCTTAATGGTGCTTCCCAAGCAATTGTCTTTGCACTAACCTAGTCATCATTACCAGAACCAGCGTATACCGGGCAAAGGTGCTCCAAGTCATAGCCAAGATACAGAACAGTTAAACTGGAAAAGAATCGTTGAAACAACGTAACTATAAGAAGTATAACGGAAAACAAACAAACAAACAAACAAATAATAATAATAATAATAATAATAATAATAATAATAATAAATTAAAATAAAAGGGAAGCGATGCGCTTAAGGCATTTAAAAATGAGTTGCGAACACATTGCTCAACTCCTACCCACCCACCCCCAAAATCCAAAAGCATTCGAAAGAAGATTTTTTTGAAGGCGAATCAACGTTTTAGAAATATCTCCTTTCTCTAACGTAAGCATCTCTTATGGTTGGTGGTAGTCCGATAAATCAACCCCCAAATCTGTGTTGATACTGATGGGCGATATGAGAATCTGATGTTACCTGTTCATTAAAATGTGCAATTTTGCTGCATGCAAATCTTTCCGGAACAAACCTGCGTACACTTTAGACACATACCGGTAATTGGTAACAGACATATCTAGCCCGAAATTTAAAATGGCCGCAGTACAGAGGGTAGTGCTATTCCACATGGATTTGCATGTCACCAAACATAGGATTTGCTTCTGAAATATAATGTACATGTCACCAAAAGAACCCTCCAGTCGACGGTAGCTCCACAGCCGCGAGAAATACCTGTAAATGTATAAAATGTACGTCGATGTGTGCAGCCAAAACTGACGGCGGAATTTTGAATGTTTTAATGAATAGGTGATATTATCCCCTAAACCGCCATTCAGTATCATTACTGGTGAGGGGCTGATTTTTCGGCCGAGGTTAGTGGTTTATTACAAATGCCTGAGAGGGAATGACATGGGCATAGCTTAGAACAATTTTGTGGCTAATACAACAAAATTTCCAACGATACAATGATTTTTCTTCTTTAGATCCTGTTTTTATGTTTTCTTTCCTCCTTCCAGTGAAACTGTTGGTTTCTTTTGGGGCACTATATAACAGGTTTGTCAACTGGATTGCTGTCGACATCGTAGTTCTTATGTTGTGTCAGAGGCTTGAAAAAGACAGCATATCATGGAGTCGGCGGGGGTGGGGTGGTGACCTTAAAGATAATGCGCTTTAAAGGGTGATTCCAAATCAGATGCCTTGGCAAAGTTCATGATCAGAAGGATAACGAGTTTATGCTCTAAAAACGATACTCGAATTAATTGTGACTATCTCATGAAATGGAAAGCAGTACAGTTAAGCTTGGAGCTTTCATTATAAAGGCGAATTGACTATCTGCATTTGGTTATTGTTCCTTAATTGTGTATAAACTATATTTCTCTTTCCGAAAGTGGAGCTCTAAAACGTGATAATAACCATCTTACTATGTGTTTAAGGAAATTATCTTTTTGCAGAATAACGCTTAATGCGCAGCACGTTATGGTGGCACTCTACAGTTTCATATTTTGATGGAGTTAGATTTTTCAAAGAAAAAAAGCATGTTTCTGGTTTTCTTCATTAGTCATACTGAATATGTAAAAAAAGACGTTGTGTACCTTAAGCGTTTTTAACAGAACTTTTAATTCCCTTTATTTTGATGTATGATTGATGGGTGTATTATCGGTTTCAGAGTTTTAGCTTGGTATTACTTCAACGTGCACCTCTGAAAAAAAGAAAAAACTGCCTGCTCCTATTGGTCATTTTCATTTTCTGGATTTCTGAGGTAAATTGGTAATTCATTCATTGCACCTTGAGAAGCTGGTTTTGTCTGGCAAAAGTCGTTTCCCTATTTGAATAACTGCGAAGGATAATTTACTTTAGACTAATTGAGGCTGATGTTTTGAGCGCATGGGAGCAGACATTTTGATTAGCTTTGTGCCTAGATCATGTACAATTTTCACAAACAAAATATCCAAAGAAACTTCAGCCAGACGTTTTATCAATAAAGTACGACGAAATCTCTGACAACATGAAATCACCTTATCGGTATTACAAATGAGCACAAGGAGTGCAAGCGTGACCACAACGCTCCGCTCGATTCGACTTTTCTCACGCGTCTTTTATCGCTTCAGAATCGCAAGAAGACTGAAAAACTACACATATACATTCAAAAAACAGTAACGTACCATCGCATAACTCTCGGATGACCATCGCATGAATCCAGTCCGGCGAATTAACCTTTATTTTCACCATTACGGTCACAAACCCTTACTATTAGAATGCATAGGGCGGAAGTAGCCCATTCTACAAGTTTCTACCATGCAGTAAATATGCGTTAGGGTCTAATAATCGTTCTGAACACGGCGCAGAATCTGTTATCTTTTAATACTAGGGAAATTTAATAATGCGGACTCAATCGATTAGTTGAATTTGCTCAGAATAATGAATGCATCATGAAAATGTTACTACTATTTTCTACCGGGTCCAGCATCAGTCTAGGCTTTAATATTTGAAGTGTGATGACGTCATCAACCGTTATTTCTACTATCCGAACTTTAACTACATATTTCTGTTCTGGAAATTTATATAAAATTATCAAATGATACAAACTTAAATAAAAAAACAAGTTGTTAAACATTTTATCTTGTGAAATTACTTTCATGATGTTATTCAGTCCGTGGTAGAATGGGCTACTTCCGCCCTATGCATTCTAATAGTAAGGGTTTGTGACCGTAATGGTGAAAATAAAGGTTAATTCGCCGGATTGGATTCATGCGATGGTCGTCCGAGAGTTATGCGATGGTACGTTACTGTCTTTTGAATGTATATGTGTAGTTTTTCAGTCTTCTTGCGATTCTGAAGCGATAAAAGACGCGTGAGAAAAGTCGAATCGAGCGGAGGGTTGTGGTCACGCTTGCACTCCTTGTGCTCATTTATAATACCGATAAGGTGATTTCATGTTGTCAGAGATTTCGTCGTACTTTATTAATAAAACGTCAGACTCCTGTGGTGAAAGTAACTTTGTGGTATGCAAACACTCTCCATTTTGCATGTTGCAAATGCGAACAACTTCACTTTTACACCTGTCACTCTCTTCCTAGCACATAAGATCTGTAGAGGCCCTCTGTCCGCTGATATTCACTTTAAACTGGCAACCCAATATCATAGCCTGGTAACAAGTAAATTATGTATCCCGGTTGTGAGTCAATGAGGTCTTTCGCTCAACAGTAACGTCATTCCCATGAAGGCTAATTTGGACACCCCACCCCCGAACTTCACTGAATACTTGGTCCGCCCCCTCCCCGAAATTCACTGAATGCTTGATAACTTCATATCGGCGCAGTACACCATAGAATAAAGTACAAACATTCGGTCATTTTATCAAAATGGAGGACGATAGTTCTCTGCGGTCTTAGGGGCCAGGGGCCAGTTTTTATGTACAAATTTAATGCCGGAATCAGTGACCTAGTATAAAAAAATCATAAAAAATCAAATACACAAGTGAGATCAAAAAGGTCCACATTTTTAGATACCTGTATTAAAACAAAGCATAAGAATATTATCCACTTGACCAGAGAAGTCAATGGCAGTTCATAGCAGAGGAAGTTTATGCACCCGAACCCCAAATTTATACCTGCAGTTTTCATGTCCTAAGGTCATTTTTGACACCATGTGATGCTCACAGTGCAAACACAAGGCCTTTTCCTAGATGACAATTCTGCAAAACAATGTGTACTAAACAGGCTGATGCAATTGAAAATAGTTGTCATCCAAGCCTTTTTTGAGATATTCTACTTGCCCCAAACCCATGTGTTTACGGCTATGGAGGCTAGCTCTTCTTCCTAGCCGACTATTGGTATTTCACTATCAACATACTGCAGAGTAACTATGGAAGGTGTATATGCCTGACATCAGTTTCAAGAACAACACAAGCCCGAAACATCTGCTTCACAAATATATCCATATCTTTAATTAGTAAACAATAATAGCTGAAAAATTCAAACCATAGCCTTAAGTTAAGAAATTTGCCAGGGGCCAATTTACGAAACTACACCCCGCCACCTTAGAAGTACCAGAAGTGTGTCGCAGTTCTGTGCTATTTAACTCTGGGAGCGATCAGAAATGGAATGACGCGTTTCCGACTTCTCTCTTTTATTAGATAATGAAAAAGAACAATTATTATACAGTTTTAATAATCACAATAACAGTCTCGTGAAGGCAATCGATAAGTATAAGAAATCCGTTGAATTATTAGCGATTTACAAGCTGCCCATGTTGTCCGTGCAGGTTTTCAGTGGTGGAAAATCGATAAGATTTCAATTTTCGTGTTAAATAATTCACTCAACAAACATACGTTTTCGTTTTGATATATATAATGAGGAAAATGTATGATCTTCAACATGGGCAGATGTGATGAATTTTTAATTTTATGTAATGAATAACTGATGACAGGATTCTTTTTCATATTCTTTTCTTTGATTTAACCAGCCTTACATGAGGATAGATTCAACTAACAAGAAGATGCATAATATCCTGTATTTCAAGGCGATTTTTGGATTGTTTCAACCTTTGTTATGTAAAAGAATAACGTTAAAAAGTGAAATCATCTAAAATCACTATGACCGTGACTTCTGTACTATTAAAATCTCAGTTTTATTAAAATAGATTGTCTCTAAAATACGTTCATGTACGTTTCAAATTTGGACACACACACACACACACACACACACACACACACACACACACACACATATATATACCATTGCGATTTAACTGAACATATGTACTCCTTCATTCTTAATGACTATTTTTGATTTAATGAATAAGCATTTAAACTGGTTTATACACGAAATCTTCCGATAAATTTTTCCTAATTACTATCATCATATTTCATTCTTCGTGGATGTACCGAGTGGCATGAAAAGGTTCATTCGTTAGGGTTACAGACTGTGTAGGCTGTCATCTAGCTGGTTATTACAAGCAGTGCCTATTCTTAACGTCTTGATATACAAGATAGAGATTGAAAAGGTAATGAGCAGACAAAATCTTAAATATATAAATAAAATTGAGAGTGTTGATAACATATAACAATATAACCATTTTTATATCATACTTAAATGCGACTAATTTAAAATGTAATTCCATAGATCGTTTTGACAGAAATTTCTGTTTAAGTATGAATTGCAGAAAACTGATCTCGTTCTAAAGGGGTAAATTTGTCTTGTCAAAATTCACTAAATTCAAAAAAACCTTCGTTATGGTTAATAATTGACCTCATTATATTAAAATTTAAAGCCAGGCTTTGTAAAGAAAATAAAATCAACAAAAAGACTGCAACAAACAAACAAGCAACCCCCTCCCCCTCCA
>JAECUM010095574.1:0-94978 GCA_016617855.1 Megalonaias nervosa
CTCAATACTGACAGTTCTGCTCGAAGCATCCATTCTCATGAGATGTGCAACCTGTTTAGGTACCATCGTAGCAGGATGATCTGGGTTGGGGTCAGATTATAGTGAAGACACTAAGAGCGATTATGTGAACAAGATGTTTATTTACATTATGATTGAAAATATTAAATTCTGACACCAAACTCATGCAAATAAATTCCAACAATGGAATTAACACAATGATGCACACTGAGTTAAATAACTGATATAGAGAAAATGATATTGTTCTTAAATGGAACAAATTGTAACATTAACTTAAAATGAACAATCAATGAGAATGAATGAATTAAACAAATATGATTGTTTGATGAATCTATCAGCATGGATGACCAGTGATTGGAAATTAAACAAAAACAATGAATAATAACTCAAACAATAGTCATGATGACTTTCACTAAAAAAATATTGATAGTGACGATCTTCACATAAATAATGAAATGATGATTTTCAATGAATAATGTTGATTTTCAAATGAATGATGATTATGATTTTCAAATAATAATGATAATGATGGTTTTCACACAGATAGTGATAATTATTGTTTATGCTCAAATAGCAATAATGATAAATAACCCAAAGGTGGGAGATAACTTGTGGCATCCAGTTGACACCCACAAGGTTTCTTCAGTCTCACTGCTGTCAGATGACCAAGGAGCCACCACAAATGGTCCACCCCTCCCAGCCTGCACAAGGATCCCTAGGACCCTTTGTTTTCTGCAGACCTGTTGGTCCTGGAGCTTTGGTCCAAGGCAACATCACCACCAACAGCAGCACAGTAAGTACATACACCAGGTACTGGTATATACAACTCACATAGTACCACTACTCAGCATCCAAATTAGTACCATGGCTAAGACAACACCATCACAGAGTGCAAACACGTAGCACAACTGCAACACAGACAGCTCTACAGCTGACACCAGCACAGACAGCACCAACACTTTGCTCATGCAGCATAGAGTGAACCAAACTCACTACATTGAAATAATGTACGATGTAAATAAACCACTCCTGGGTAAGCCTGTACACAGAAACTAAACCTATGTACATTTTCTTTCGGATATAATACCTAAACATAAAATATACACAATTCTATAACAACTATATGAATCAAAGGTATTGGGACTTGAAACAATTGTAAAATATCTATGTTCACTGTAAAATATGCTGTGCTGATTTTCCCTCTGTCTTCTGTCAGCTGTTTTGATAAACTTTCTCTTATCAAAAATGTGATGATCCAGTTACAGAATTGTTGGGTTATGCTAAGGTGTATTGTCCTCAGAGCAAGAAGTTAAGAAAACTGTGAGAAGGTCATGAATCTGAAATGCAATGTTCAAATAAGTGCACTAGGGGTGGAATGACTGAAAAAAAGCTTTCCATAACTAGCTGCAAAAAATAAGGTGATAAAGGTGACAATTGTTTTTATTTCATACACATAGGCAAACATCAGGGCTTGAAAAGAATTACTGGGCATTGATACCACAGATTTCAACTGCATTTATTGATTGATTCAGTTGGCACTTATTGTTATAAACTGTGTCCTTTCTTTCCTGCTAAATGATAACCAGCAGTCATACATCAAGTGAAAGATGTCAATCTTTTTCCCTTAACCTGTTTAAAACACCTGCTGAGGTATTTATAGAATGAATGTTTAAGTTTAAAGTATAAGTCACACAGGTCTAGTAGTCATCTGCTTGTCGATCTATACACCTTGCAAGATTATTATATAAACACCCCGAAAAATACATTAAAATTTTTTTAATATATGCTGACATTTTTTTTAAAGAAAGACAATAATGATATGTGATCCATTTTGAAATCATGCATTATGAAAAAATTGTGAATTACCCCTTTCATTAGTAATAATTATATCTGACATCCTCAGTTCTTCACTCAGTTTAGTGCCAGGCTACCGTCAAAAGTTAACAACGATCAATAATTTTCATCTGGAAGTTTTGTAACAACAACAAATGTGCAGATTACTCAGTAATCAGGAATGAACAGACTTTGGTATAACTTCTTTAGGATTAAATTTTAGAACAGCAGTTAAGTTTAATGCACCTACATGACTACATTGATATACACTTGATAAGAACATCATTCTCTTTATGTGAGAGATAGTTATATTTGTAATCCTGAGAAACATTAAAGTTTTAAATATGTTACAGACATTGATGTGTCAAAAGCTGTGTTTAATTTTGTTTTTTTAGAAAGAGTGAGTGAAAAAATGCAAAATTTAGAGAAAGAACATTATTCTCTCTCACACACACACATACACACACACACACACAGAGCAAAGTTTTTGACACTTGTAAATATAAATAAACAAGGCGAGTTTGTAGGCATGCTCACATGCTCACTTGATATTAAACCTTGGCAGAGATGCTATAAATTGGTTATGGGAAGACTGCATTGGCCACTGGCACATGCTGCATGACTGCTAGTGACAAGCTAGCACAGAAGAACATCAATGTTCACAGTTCATAACCATGGCAACTGGAACTGATATCTGAAGTATCAATTTCTTGAAAACCGGAGTGTGAAGGGGGGTGGGGGTCGGTAGCTCATCACCAAAGCTGTATAACCATCGCACATTACAGTACATTATAATTTATCTGTAATTTGTGCTGAGTTTAGCACTTTCCCTTGGGACTTGCATCACTGTAAAATATGAATTTTCCAAGCAAAATGCACATTAAAATTCAGCTGTAACCTTTGCCAAGTTGAGCTGGTTCTATTCCCTTCAGATCCTGGATGGTCAGAAAACCAGCTGCAGAGAGTTTCAACTTGTGGTTTGGAGCCAGAGGAAATGTACACAATTCCCTCTGCCCATCCATCCTCACCTGAAACGGAAAAAAAAAATTTTCAGGCACCTTGAATGAGATCATATGTGTCATTGGAAACCTTGCCTAAATGATGAGACTACTCTGACGTAAAATTGGTTAATATTTCTCACTTAAAATGGGTAAAAATTTAGTGCTGAATTTTTGTTAAAATTGTGCCATTTTAATATTTATTTGTAAAATGTATCTGCGAGTGTATAATCTTTACTGCCCACACTTCCTCAAATAGGTCCAATTTCTGTTTAATAAGAAAAAAGAAAATAAGGTTAAACATTGATTAACCAGACAATACTTGGAAACTGAAGTTGTCTGAAAAACTGGAGAATCTAGATACCAGTCACTAATGATGCATATTTTAAAAAGACATGTAGGCACATTTGTTTCATCCATATCATAATCGTCTTTTGCCATACAATCCATACTTTAGTGCCTTGCTGCAAACATAATAGAATGTAACCATACAAACTGGAAGTTTTGTATCAAATAAAACAATATCATTCTGGCATTATTTGCATAATTTCCTCCTGGCATCTTTTAGCTAATCTCTGTACCTTAGATACAAATACATTAAAATGATGTCCAGCATAAATTGTTATTTAAAAAGGCCAGACAAATAACATACGCTATAAATCAACTATTACTTCCATAGAAAATGAACTAACAAGTTATGGTTTGACAAAGTATTTTGCTGAAGGGTTTTCAAAATGGCTGTTAGGTCCAAATTTGCAACTTGCTCTCTATCAGTATGTGCCCTAGCCATGATTGGGGTTTTAAACATTTTTCATGTTATGATGTTATACATGACATAACAATCCCCTGTGGTGGTAAACTGACTATATTCAGACAGACCATACCATTTGTTTCCCAATTCCTTTCACGACTTGAATAAAAAAAAATGGCTGCCAAAATGTTCATTGATAGCACAAATTCCAGAAGGAGGGTTAAAAAAGTTTTCCCACGATCACAGCCAATCAGTAATGAGAATACTGCACAATAATTTCATGGGCTTATTTGGACCAATCAGAATCACATAAAGTTATATGTTAACATGTTATAATATCAAAAATATTAAACTGCACACATTATAGGCAAAGTCTACCGACTATGTGATAAATGTACAAGAACACTAATGAATGTGCACTATTGGTTTAAGAGTTACATATAATTTCAAACTGTGTATGACTCAAGAATGTTATTTCATTCAAAAAATGTTAAGTGTGCCTGATAAAAAGTCACAGAAAGGCTTTAGAAGTACCTGGAACATAGAAAAAGTCAATTTATTGTTAAAAATGAATGCTCACAAGACATTTCTATAACACCATAAATAAGGAATATGAAAATTTCAGCATGAATAACACATCAAGTCAAGAATTTGAAAAAGAGACCAAAAACCAATAATAAAAATGGAAGATGGCACATGTGTTTAACTGCTTCCTATGAATTTATTTCAAAATATATCATAGAGATGAGTTCATTTTTTAATTCTGCATACCCAAATTACGCAGGAAGCACTCCAATTTAGGAGAAACATTTAATTTTAACTTGTGTGTATGACTGAAGAATATGGTATTTCATGCAAAAATGGGGGGTGCGCACTTGTATAAAAAGCACAGAAATGCCTCAGAAGTACAGACAAGTAAATTTATTCTAAAAGACGAATGTTCAAAAAACATTGGTATATAACCATATATAGGCAATTGCAAATTTCAACTTGAAATAAAAGGTCAAGAATCTGAAAACATGTGACCAAAGACCAATATTAAAAATGTTGGACAGTACATGTATCTGAAAACATTCCGTTTTCATATATTCTAAAATATGGGCAACATGAAATACCCAAAACTACCCCAAACTATTAATATAGCCAAAACTATTAAAATATAGATCAAACTATTAAAATATAGCCCAAACTGTTACCCAAATCTAGATGTCGAAACCAAAAATTATGTAAACCCTGGGATTAATAGCTAGATCATACGAAACAAGAACACTATATTGGTCCAGAGACTGATGTAAAAGAAAATTCATTCCAGAACTGTTTATGCATTAGGCATACGGTCTTATCTTATTAATTTTAAGTTACTTTTGTTCATGATGCCTTTAAGGTAAATGAAATGAAAATATTTTGCAAAATTGAGTTACTGTTTAGAAGTATACTGCTGTCATAATAATTTTAAAGTTTTACTCTGTTCGTGAGATGTTATTTTGATTAGTGATGTATTTTGAGGTAAACATGCAAAATACATCCTTAACATATCGACAGACAAATATCTGAAACCATTGTTTTCATATTCATTATTAATTAACAATTTTTATCCTGCCCAGTTCAATGACTAAAAGTAATGAGTCACTCAAGTGCCTGACAGATCGAGACGATGAAACATTATTTTTGGGACAAACCAACATTAAAGAGTAGATTCTCAAACTTTTAAATAATGCAGTCAGGGATTTGGTGCTTCCTAATGCAGAAAAAATACGTACAACAAAGCTCGAATTAAGTAAGTTCTCGACCAATATTCTAGATAAATAATATATGTTTGCTTGCTTTCTCTCTCTCGATTTGAACTTTCTCGGGATTTCCCATATAATTTTTGGGCTAGTTTTGGGGGGTATTTCATGCTGCCGCTATAATTCTGAAGAACAAAAAAAAAAATCATCTCTAATGTTTATGAATGGAATAGCTTTATGAAAATGTTTACTTCCGGGTCGTTGAGCTGTTTATCCAAATTACAGTCAATGACAATTTTGATACACTCTGTCGATTGGATAAAGGAATCGACTCTGCCTAAATTGTCTTAAAAGCCAATTTTGTAACGAAAAATCTCATAATTGTGGCTTGCTAATCGTGTTTAGCCTCAAGATCATAAACCCGACACTTATCAAGTTTCGCGCTATACACGGAATAGATACGTCATCAAAATATGCGCACAACCACCTACGTTAAGGAGAACTTATGGCAATAAACAGTTATGGAGAAGTCAGGCCACGGGAATGATTCTGCTGATTTTCACAGATTCCTGGAGGATATTTGTGAACAGTTGAAAGAAAAGTTAGAAGATGAGGACAGTGTTCCAGTCCGGTTGGTCAACACTCACCTGACGGAGGGGGAACTGGAGGGAGAATGCCTTGATTGTTGCTTACAGTATCTCGCTGCTAGGTACGTTTACATGTCAGGGAGAGGGGGACTAGACTAACTTAGGTACGTGAAGGTTTACATGCAGGAAAAGTCAAGGGATTACAAACAAAAAATGCGAACTCAAATTCGTTTGCATACATTTTCCCTAATACAATGTACAATAAATTTTAATTAACGTCGGCGGTCTAGGCATAAAACAATGGACTGACTATTTAACCGACATAACAAAAGTATTTCATAATTCAAAGAAACAATGCATAAAACACTACACAGTGCCAACGGTAACAGCAGATTAAAAGACAATACTACGGGATATGAAATGGATATATGCCTTTTTTTAGTAATATATATGAATATGTATAATACATCACAAAGAAGCACATTAAAAAATTTAGATAAGAAATATGACATTTTTATTGTTAAAAGCATGCACAGTACCAAATATAACAGCAGATTTAAAAATAAGACAATTGTATATTGCATGAAAATGTATCTTTTAATATATATATATATATATATATATATATATATATACACACACACACATGAAGATGTATTGCACACCACAGAAATGTATACATTGGATAAAAAATATGATGTCAAGAGAATGAGAGTGCTGCAAGTTTTAATTGAGTCTTTAAAAAAATGTATATTACTAGAAGAAGATTAGTGCAGGATTTAAACTGGAGGATCTCAGTAAAGTTGGTTACCATAAAACTGAATTGTTGTTGACTGTTAAATGAAAGACATAAAACACATTTACAGTGAAGCCTGGACACTGTCTGTATCAACCTGCTTAATTCTTTGAAATCAGGTATTAATCTCAGTTTATTGGACACGCTGTTGCAGAATCACTTACTTTCTACCCATTAAGCCTCCTTAACTTCTAGGGCAGCAACGAAAGCTCTTCAACTTCTGTCTGTCTTTGGCCATTTTTCTAGTGTGCCCCAGCTGTGGTGAAGCATCTTCATCTCAGTCTTAACAGTATAATGTTATGTAGGCCTACCCTGCTTCCATCATCAGTCAGGTATCCAGTGCAGTGCTGTCCTTACAGTTTTCAGACTTAGGGGGCATCAAATTTGAAAGAGAGTTAACATACCTTGTGGTCTTTACCCTTAATAATATTTCCATATTTTTGGTGGTTAGATTTTAGTTGCAGTTTTTGAATATGACATGATTATTCAAGTAATTAGGTGGGTTTTTAAAATGAAGTATCTTATATACATCAATTGCAATATATCTCAATTTACTAATGTGTATAATAGGAAGGTTGCTTTTCTTAGCAGAGAGTTATATAAGCTTTTAAACACCATTTTACCTATACTGTAATTTCCACAATAATTGTCTTTAATTTAATTGTCTTGCTGTTATTTTTATAGATCTTAGATATATTGTTGTTAAAATTTAGTTGAGAATGAAGATCTACTCCAGGGAGTTTCACACAGTCCTTGAAGGGTATTGTATGGTATTCTGTTATGAAATTGGCTAAATTTTGCATTTTTTGCCAAGAACAATGGCATGGAATTTTTAATGGTTTTTGCTTGCATACCATTGGCTGCAAACCAGTCAGTCAGGATCTTGCTCCCAATTTGTTTAACAGGTATCAGATTATTTGGATCTTCAGTGATGTAAGATATGATGTTGTCATAAGGCTGTTTGTTTTGTGAAGGGGAATGTCATGTATAAAGAGATTATATACAAGAGGTCCTGGTATCAAGCCTGACATTAATCTTTTGGAGGTTTTATTCCAGTTGCATGTACTATGTGAAGATCCCAGTTTAATGCATTCATTTTGGTTATGCAGATAGGTTGAAATTATTTTGATGAAGTTTTCATTATTGTTGGAAGAGCAAGGTAAAATGCTATCTGATCTAGCATCAATAGGATCATATTTTGTATAAATTGGGCTTACTTGTACTTCTTTAAATGGATTCCTGGAAATGTCCATTTGTCAGTACAAATATTAAAAAGGATGCTGAGCATAAAACTGGTGAATGCAATATGAGAAGTTTAGGTGTGTTGTCAGTTCATGTAGATTTCTGTGTATCAAGTCTTTTCATGATTTTGAAAACTTTTTTTTCTGGCAGTACATGTTTCAGTTTGAGAGTTGGATATTTTTCTGGTGGTTGATTGTAATGAATAACTTGTATGCTGGGGTGGATAGCAACATTACATTTGAGTTCATTTAACCCAATGGTTAATATAGTACTCGTTTATTCATTAACATTTTCACAGACTTCAGTTTGCTCAGTAATCAGGGCATCATCGTCCATCAAAAATTGTATTAGTCTGAGCTTTTGTTTTTGGTTGATAAGAAAGGTTTAATGGTCAGACAAAAGTCCTTTGATTTGGGGTAACCTGCACCTTTTAAAGAAGTAAAGTCTGATAGATTGTCTTTTGATCTGGGAGACAACATTTCTCTGTCTTTTGTAAATTTCCAAAAATTATATTATCGTTTTATATTTGTAAATTTTTTTAAGGGCCCGATGCATTTTATATGACCTTTCTAAGTTCACAGTTCATGTGTGTGTGGATTATATTTTTTTGTGAATCATAATTATCAGTGACCTCCAATAGTAACTTTTTGTATGTCCAGTATTTATCATCTGTATCATAAAGCATATCAATGACATGGAAAGGCATTTTACCATCAGAATATTTGTAGCTTTTGAATGTGAGTTTTGAAACATATATTCTTTTAGTGTTGTGATGCCAGCCGTTTGTGCCACATTCAAAATTTACGATATGACAGAAGAATTGTGGATTGTTAGTAGCACTAATATATTGTTGGTAGGTGAGCAGTCTTTCATATAGCAAGTATGGTTCCCAATGACATTTGTTAAATTTCAGGTGTGTGAGACTGATTTGATAGATTGTCTTTTTTCCATATTCAAAAGATCACAGATGGGATCACCTACTAGACATACACTTTCATACTTGGTAAGAATAGTATTTAATTTGGTTTTGGCTCAGATTGCTAATTTGTTGGAACATAGAAAATCACAGATATGTTTATTGAGGCTGAATTTCATGAATATTGATACAGTTTGGTTTTGTTCTGGGCTTTCAGTTTGCTGGAAAGGTAGGCAGAACACTTGTTTTTAACAGTAATCCTCAGAATCAATTACCTATTATTCAGTTGCTTTTGAACACTCATGCAGACTACCGAGTATTCACCATTAAATTGCAACTTGTGCGATTCGTCACCACTGTTAGTAATATTAGAAAAAGAATAATAAGAGTAGAGTATCTGTACCAGCTGCTACATAGAAACAGTTGTCACACTGTGGTTATCAGCACTTATTCTTTATTGTGCATTATTGTTTTTAGTATTATATAAGATTATTATTGTGGATATATATACATGTGTGTGTATATATATATATATATATATATATATATATATATAATGTTATCCTGTTTTAAACATTCTTTATGAGGTGAGTGGTCATTGGGGAAAATTGTGTTCTTCAATTAGAAGTTCAGGAATTTGGTTTCATTTTCAATGAACAAAAACTTCTATAAAAATATAAAATTAACATATCTGTAGGAATCACATCTAAAGGTAGATCAGCCGATGTCAGACCTATTACAGGAGTTGAACTCTTACATCTCCAGAGAGAATGTGGCTTGGTCTGTTCATCCCAGCTCCCAACAAAAATACTGTGTACCAAGAATTGAGAATTAATAATGATTAAGCCACAACTGATTCCGTGTAGCAGTTTGTGCAGACCTACTGTAGGCCTCTAAATGTGGATAAATTTGTCAGCAAAATGGAGGACAAGCCAGTAGAGCATCAGTCCCTTTTAAGGGACTCATGTTTGATTGTTGCTTTGGAAAAAAATTATACTTTGATAAATGTGATAAAATTACTATTCAGTGGCTCAGCATAAAATTAGTATATCACTCTGGGTTATCACTCCTATGCTTTCAAAGAATCTTTGGGATGTTGTGATCAGTTCATACACTTGGTATGGAGGACCAGCCAGTAGAGTATCATTTTTGTTGCAGGACTCTTGTTAGATATTGTGATAAATTTCATACATTTTATTATGTTCTTAAACTCCTCTTACACTGTTAAAGCAAGACACATGAAACTTGGGTCAGTGATAGTGTTTTGAGCATAACATCTTCCTGCAATTTTGATCACACTCCAGTAGGTGGGTGGAATAGTAGTGATTTTACATAAATTTCTAATAACCTAAGTTGTATGTCTTGTGTGCCGAAGAATTAGCATAAGTAATCAAATGACCCAAGTGTTGACACATTGCAAACTTGGACACTTGAGTGATGCCATGAAGTTTTTCGTAACCACCAAGAATTTAGCCCCTGGGTCATAACAGAAACTATAACCATGTATAGATTTACTGGGAATGAAATGACAAATTTATACTTGCACTAACTTTAATTTGCTAGTCCATCCATATTCCCAGGAACTTTGCATTTAGATCATATGGGGAAACTGCATGTAGTGAGATCCCCACAAAATAACACACTTAGCTGGACATGAAAGGATAATTTATACGTACAACTGAGCTGCCATCTTCCCTGGCTTTAATTCTTACTCCCCAAGAGATGTGGCCGCTTGATCGTAGCTGGAAGATTATCAAGATTCCTAACCAATAACCATATATATATTTGATGGGAACTGAAAAACCAATTTGCATACATGTACTGAACTGACATATGACCCAAGGACCTGTACATACCCAAAGGAGGATTAGATTTTGGGTTGAGGACAAATTGGAAATGGGAAAAGCACATAGTTACAGATAAAAAAATGTGTCCAGATGTGCGTGATTAAGTGTTTCCAAGACCTCTGTATACTTTATGATAATTTAGTCCTCATCTAAACTTCTGGTGCTTGCATTTGTCTTTATCTCAAACCTGCTGTGCGTGTGTATTACATTATATAATAAGATAATTATTTGACAACATGATTAAGGCTCTATGAAGCTGTTCATGTAGAATGACCCTTGTACTGGTTTTGATAATATTGTACATGAGCACATTATGTGTCCCTGATACTGAGGAAATCAATACCTGTTTTTTTAAAATATAAATTATAACATGTTATGATCATTACTTCAGCTATACAAAGATTAGGCTTTACTTGTGGATGGTTACTCTTGCAGATACTTTTGACAAGTTCTTCCATGTTATTTTTGCAAATTCTAGCTTGGTTAAGGAAGTAAATACCTGGGGGATTTTAAATATAAATTATAACTTATAAATGTTATTCACACTTCCAGTTTTATTGAAGGAAGATTCAGTATATTGGCTCACATTGTTTGTGAATAATGGTTAAAAATATCACCATGTCATTAAAGGCCAACAGCGACTTTAAGTATGATGTTACCGTATATACACATATGTTGAGTCCAACTGCAAACATTATAGATCCTGAGATGTGGATATGTGCAGTTTGCAGTTGGACTCATCTTACAACCAAGTATAGACGGTATTTAGAAATGGCACATAAAGCCCTTTTTGGAACAGTTTGTATAGTGTAGTTACATCAATGATCCCTAAAGTATCAATTAAGCTAAATTCAGGTCAGTGTGGTGTTTTTATACACTACTATATATGCCCTCTTTCATTCTACATACACTGTGTGAATCTTAATAGGCTGGCACAATACTATGTTTACGATCCTATTATATTAAACATGATTTGGTTTCCATTGTCATTAGCTATTTACTGGTATGTATCTACATGATATATACACTATACTCACTTATAAGTCGAGTCCAACTGTAGACTGCACAGACCCATATCTGCCATTGCATAATACATGTAGACTGGCATATCTGGGTCTGTTTGTTAGGAGTAATGAGTAGAACAAACAAAATAGACCCAGATCTGCAGACACATTATGCAGATCAGGATCTTTGTTGTTTGCAGTTTGATTCAACTTATAAGTCAGTATATACAGTACTGTCATCAAGGCCTTGGGGTATCAAACTATGTAATTAGCAATGCTAGTTTGTATTGGCACATCTGGGACTATCATGTTATTCACCGTATGATTTTGAACACACAGTACACAGTAGCGCTCGGATTAAAAGCAGATCTCAGCAGGCCTATATGGAGATCTGATGGACACCGATAAGAACTTGTGTTCAGTTGACCTTGTGGTTTGCCAATCAAATCACAGCTTTCAGATTTTTTAAATTGACACAGCTCATTCTGAACATGTTGCCATAACTTTAACATGAAATGCAACACTTTATCTGGTATGCTGCTAAAAATATTGAGATTGTGAATTCCAGTTGTTATTGGTGTCTGTCAGATCTCCATGTAAGACTGTGGAGATCTTATTTTAACGAGATTACAAACAGTAAGACCTCTGATCTGTTTGCATATCATTCCATTCTTCTTTGACCAAGTAGGGGAATTGCAGAATTCATAAATATAAATAGATTTAAATGACAAGAAATCATGATTTGAATACATGGGTAAAGGTAATCTACAAATAAGACAAGTCACAAGATATTCAGTAATTTTAGAATAACTACCTTGTATACTATAGGTATATTGTTGCATTACATGTTTAAATTAATTGAGGAATGGTCAAAACAAAATAAAATTGTAATAAGTGAATCTCAGACAAAATGCATGCTTATGTAAACATCTAAAAGAAACACTTTCAGAGTTAAAGAGGAAAGATATATCACCGTCCATTAATAATAATGTACTTGAAAATGTAAATGATGAGAAGCTGTTAGGAGTAATCATTGACAGACTTCTTAAATGGGATGAACAAGTAGACAATGTCTGTAGGCCCCTCACATCTACAATTTCATTGTTTTGTAGAATAAAAATGTACCTGTCAGAGAACTCCAGAATTCTTTAATATCATGCTTATATACCTTAAATGATTGACTACTTTTCAGCAACTTGGAGAAATCATACTAGTTCCAAACTAGAGAGAATTCACAAGCTTCAAAAACAAGCATCTGTCCTGATTGTTGAGGTCCCCATTGATGTGTCATCATCAGACATATTCACAATTAAAATGCTTTTGATAGATGAGAGAATACATTTTCTAAAAGCAGTTCTGGTTCTTAAATGTATCAAAGGATATGTTACAGAGTACTTGACGAAGTTATTTTACAAAATATCTTCTCCCTCTAATCTAAGATCAAATTTAACAACAATTTAGAATTACCAAAACTTTGCATTGAACAATTCAAAGGAAGTCTACAGTATTCAGGGGTAAAATATGGAACTCACTTCCTGCTCACATTCAATCGCAGATTCATTTAAATGCTTTAAACAAATTTACATGCAGTTTTTCAAATCTACTTATTAACATACAACTTTGAAAAATATATATTTGAATTTTGGGATTTATCGCAGTGTTACTTTTCAAATTTATCACTTGCTTGTTATGCATTTTTTATATTTGCACATTTATAAAAGTATGTAAAAATGTCTTGTATGTGTAAATTCAGTGTATGAACATCTCTACTTTTGTGGCTAATGTTGCTTTATTACAAAGGATAATATGCCAGATTTTTACAGAATAGCCTAAGGTATATAAAGCAGAAGTGACCATTATCTGCTATGTATGCATATCATTTTCAAAACATAGTTATTGGAGAGGTGAAACAAAAATGTATCTGTGCGGTTAAGTCCTACTTTCATAATGTATTTTAGTATGTATTTATACATGTGCTTACCTGTAAATAGTTATTTTCATAAGAGAGAAAGAAGATATATATTGTAGAGGGCTTCAAGGAGATCAGTTGTATATGTATTTAACTAATTAACTAACTCTTTAAATAAACATTATTATTGCAGTGAATCCCTTTACCCTCATTTATTCTTCAGAGATCTGCAAATTTTACATTTGATCCCCCAGTTTTGATGCTAAAATTTGGTTTTTACCTGGTCAGACCCCTCCCAGTAATGACACCAAGGGTATTTTTGACTCTCAATCGTGCACCCCTGGGGGATACACTGTATTTATAAATTTGTTATAACAGGATCCTGATATAGCAGTCATAACATGGCTCCAGAACATGTACAACCTCTTCAACAATTTATCCAAGCTGATTTTTTTTAATTACTACAGGGTTTTATGGCCAAAGTAATGAGAGTCTGATTCTGGGTGCGATGTATTTTATTCTTGATGATAAATAAAGCTGATAAATATTTCTGTCTGTGAATGTTCAAAATTGGGATGTTTTTCACTAACCCTCAGGATCATCAAAATAAATTTTTACTGATCCCTCCTAATTTCACTGATGCTTCAAAATCAAGCAGAAGCCAGCTCAGTTTCTAATTCAACATTTATTATTGTTATTATTATTATTGTTATTATTATTATTATTATTATTATTATTATTATTATTATTCATTAACATCGACTAGAAACAAAAACAACTGTATTTCATTTTCTGTATCTGATTCACATTTTGCTCAGCTTTTGTAAACCAACTTTTTGTTTTGATTTCACATATCCCTCTGCCATTATGAACTGCTCCGGTGGCCTAGTGGTTAGAGCGTCCACCTCGGATGCAGGAGGTCACAGGTTCGATCCCTAGCCAAGTCTTAATAAAGACTTATAAAATGGTACTAGCAGCTGCCTCACTATGCACTCAGCATTAAGAGGTTAGTTTTAGGACTGGTTGGTCTGGTGCCAGGATAATGTGATAGGGTGGGATATCATGCTACATGTCTCCAGCATGGTGCCCCAGCGCTAGACATCACTATAGACTACTACACTGCAGACATTGTAGCGATATGACTGAAAAATTGTTAAAGCTACGTTAATAATCCAAATCTCACACACACACACATTCTGCCATTATGTGTAGGGTGCTTAAATTGTTTTATTCAAGGAAAAATTTAGAAAGCTTTGAGACCCATTAAGGAATGAATTATCCTGCACACTTTCATATTTCTCTGAATACTCAGCGCAGAAAGTACATGACATCACAGTGTCTCCTGGGTTTTATTTCAGTCATTTGTGTTCATTTTTCCAGCATTTATGGAACTTTCTTTGTCTCCTATCTTGATCATAATTATAAATTTGCTGTATCTTTTCATCTTCTAATTTCTGTTGTTTCTGTGGTGGCTACAAACCTTGCAAATACTTCACATGTTGCAGTTGTCACTACATAATGCATTGAATGTTTATCAGCAATGATATAAATATTAAGACACGTTGTTTGGTATAGTTCAGGATTATTCATTGAGTTGGAGAATGCAACCTTTTCCAATTGGTCAGCACTAGCCTGAGACCCTCTGCCTTTGTTTTTCATCAGTAATTATTATTATTATCGTGTGCAGTGCAGGCTCAGCCATTTAACAGTGTCATCATTGGCAACATGCAGAGCCTGCAGTCCACCAGGGAACTTTGTCAGTGGACAGTTGTTCACAATGTATGACATGGTCTGAGGAGCTCCACAGCAACAGGAAGAGTTAGTGGCCTGGCCCCATCGGACAAGGTTGACTGCACAACAACCTGCCCTGTCCGAAAGCGGTTCATTGTGGTCCACAGATGTCGTGGAAGGTTGAAGCCAGGAGGGCAGACAGATGGCTCATCTACGAGGGAGTGGTTTACAACCTCTGTTGAAGACCACTCAAAGCTCCATGCCAAAATAGCTGTCATATCCTCCGGCAACGGACATAACCAGATTGGGCGCCTCAAAGTCAAGCGGACTGCTGGATGTGAGGTGATTGTCCATGTACAGTGGAAGTTTCTCACCGGCATAGACCTTAGCCAGCACTTTTGTAGTTGCTTCCTGGCGACGCAGATGTGGAGGAGGAATATTCCTGAGTACTGGCGGCCATGGTAAAAGAGCAGGACATAGTGTTCCAGAGATTATGTGCATTGTTGTGTTGAGAGCAACTTAGTATGGGATGATCAGGCCCAGACAGGAGCGCAATACTCGGCTGTCGAATAACAGAGGGCCAGTGCTGATGTCTTGAGTGTCTGAGTACTAGCGCCCCAGGTTGAGCCAGCCAGTTTGCGGAGTAGGTTGTTTCAAGTGCTAAGTTTTGCTACAGTTTTCTTCAGGTGGTTGTAGAATGTCAATATGTTGATGTCGGGTCTTGTTTTATTTGCTGCCCATTGAGGAGGATACAAAAGTCACAGTTCGCATTTGCATTGTTAAGGTGGAAGATGCTGGAGACTGCCTATTTTGCACTTGGCTGTAGATGCCATTTCATCATATCCTCCAATTCGTTGTTCAGTACCCCCTTAAGCTCAGCAAATGAGCGACTTTGGGTCCCAAGAGCAATGTCATCTGCATACATGAACTTACGCAACTTTGTTACAGGTAAGTCATTGATATAGACATTGAATAAACTTGGCAAGAGAACAGACCTTTGTGGGAGTCCATTAGTCTGATGCCTCCATGAGCTGCAGTTCTCTCTGATGTGCGTTCTAAAGCGCCTGTTGCGAAGGAACAGTTCAATAGTCTCAACTATCCAGCGCAGCAATACTCCGGAAATTTTCAACAGCAGCCCTGCATGCCAGACCGTGTCCTATGCCGCTGTTAGATCTCCAGTTTTAAGGTTCCTCTGAAACCCGTTTTCAGCAGATGTAGTCAGGGCAAGGACTTGATCGCAAGTACTACGGCCATGCCTGAAACCCGCCTGCTCAACAGTTATGATATTCTCCAAGTCAGGACCAATTCTTTGGAGAATCAGGCGCTCCAATACCTTAAAACAGACTGAAAACAATGAGATTGGCCGATAACTTGCCGCATTGTTGGGATCTTTGCCAGGCTTTGGTATTGCAATAATCTTTGCCTGGTGCCACATAGTTGGCATGCACCTTTCCCTAACAACTCGGGTGTAAAAAGCAGCAAGCCATTCGTTTGCCTTCGGGCCAGGATGCTTCAGAAAACTCAGGCAGGATGTTGTCATATTCTGCTGCTTTGCCTGATTTGATGCTGCATAGCACCGTTTCAAGTTCTATTGTTGTAAATGCCTCTGGAGTATTTTGATCTAGTTCATCTGACTTCCGATGGCAGTATTATTGCCACTCATCTCGTACTTGATGTTGGTGCTGTTTCTCCAGGGGTGCTTTTGCCACTTGCAATAAGTGGCTAGCTACATTTGGTTTGACAACAGGGTGAGCTTGAACTGGTGGTTGCTGAGCAGTGCCAAGTCTTTGAATCAAGTTCCAGCATTTCTGGCTGGAGCACGTAAAGTTGAGTGATTCTGTAGTTTCCTCTCAGTGAGTGCACCTGGCAGTGTCCAGGGAATCGATCAGGTGATCTGCTATGTCTGGGTCTCCAGATGCTTCATATTCCTTGAGAAGAGCCTGACTTTCTTCATCCAAACAGGGTGTATAGACTGGATGACGGCCACAAGGGACAGACTGAGTGGCTGCCTTGAATATGGCTCTTTGGAAGTGGTGTAGGCTTCCTTGATTGGGATGCTGCGCGATGGTATGGTGACTATACTACGCTCCAGTATGTCAGTGTACTTCATCCAATCTGCTTTGCGGAAGTTCCAGTGTCACTGTGAAGAGCTGTGTATAGCTGGCAGCTGAAGACCAATATGGATAAGTAATGGTCTGTACTGACTGGGTGGGAAGTCATCTAGAACAGTTTGGCTGACTGGCTGAGAATGGTCACCAATGGAGCTGACCCAGCAGAGGTCCGGTGAGTAGTCCTTTTGCCATCTTGCAGAATAAAAGGTCCCATGTTGTTTGAAATTTTGGGTCAGAAGGAGGTCATTGTTCATTGCCTACTCTACCAAGTGTTCCCCATCTTGATCAGTAATGAAATTAATGCTTGGAGCAGTACACCAGACTAGTTCTGCATGCATGAAGAGTGTTTTGACAATACTCACTCTAATTTACTTGATGAGTGACTGAATGGTTTAATACCAGTCTATTTGTGTTGCAAGCTTATAATGTATCTGGTTGAGTGCATGATGTTGGTAGGTAATCAGTTAACACAATAAATAGATCAATTACCATTAAAGGGAATGCTGACTCATGCTCTGTTTTGATAATCTGACACTTCTTAACTGTTATGACAACTGGCAATAATTTTCACTGCTCCAATGGACCGATGTCGCCTGGGTTTTAGTGATACAGGTTAGCATTTAAGATTTTGAGTCCTGGGTATATGTCAAGATTCATTCTTTTTTTTCTTCTTTTTTTCTGGTTAGCTTCTTATTCACAAAAGATGCCAGCTATAAGAAAATCTCATTATTCTGAATCTACATGTAATTGGATTAAATGTTTAATAATATAGCTAAGGGGTCTTCTTGGTGTTTCTCTTCAGTGCATTGTGTATGATTGTTGGACAGTTCAGGGCAGACAATAATAGCCCACAAAATTCTTTCTCAATCAACCAGCTTACATGCCTGTGCACCACATACATGTATATGTAAGTTGTATCCCTGCCCACTGAAATTTTTCCTTCTAGTGTGATGCTTTTAAATAACTTGAGTTAGAATCAATAGGTGGAGCATAAACACTGTACTTGAAGTTCCAGATTTTGGAAGTCAAAGTGCAGGAAAGCTCCATCCTTTTCCCACTTATCCAACACAGCACACAAGTGTATTTTCACCTCATGAAGGTCAGGCACACTAAATACAAATGGGAGGGGTGTTGAAAGAGTCTGGTTTTAAACTAAAGCAGTAATTCACCTAGTATACAACCTGTAAACACCTTTCATTTATTAACAACCCTAACTCTACCATCATCCTGCAATAATTTGATCAGAATGAATACATTGAGAGAGAGAGAGAGAGATGCATTAAATAGTCAAAGATAAAATATGAGAAAATACAGCAGCTTAGATATCTTTTCATAAAGTAAGCCTATTGTTTTAAACTTTAATCACTAGTCTGAAAACCACAATCTGAATTTGAAAAGAGTGAAAAAAAGAATTGTAATTCATAGTCCAGTTTTATGACAGGAATATATAACACTGCATTATGTATTTTACAATCATTCATCTGCTTAGAAATTTGTTTGTTTTAGTTAACAAATTGCAAAATTATCAAAAAAGCAAGGAAGAAAATATTCATATTAAGCCATGAACAAATAACATCCAGAAAATGAGTTTCCAGTTAAAACCATCACAGTTATTAAAAAACACACAGTTACATGTACATCCAAAACAAACATATGCATCGAAGAGCAACAGCTGCCTGCAGCCTTTGTCATTCCTTGTGATTACATGTTTACTCCCTCATGGTCTTTTCCTCAATGCTTTTGTAAGCACCTAAACACAATATGGCAATATCTACCAGCATTTATTTTAATAAATACACATGTTTTTTTTTAAAACTATTAATAAATAAATGATAGATTGTGTATTTGCATGAATTTAGTCTCTTTTGTCATTTTTTTCAACCTCAGAATGTATCTTCCTAGCCATAGGATTGACTTTAACGTCAAAAGTATGTTACACTAACAGCCTTCAAATACTTTACATTTGGACTTGGCTGGATACCACAAACTTTGAATGTTTTCTTTGCCAGATATATTGTTTTAAAACAGATATTTCTTGCCATCTTATAGTTTGTATCACCTTTTGCAACTTTGGCAATTGCTAGCCCCAACAGATACATGGATGGACACCCACTAATGGAAAGTTCAAGGTATACGTTTTTTTGTTTTTTTTTTCAACCAAAAAGTGTGTCCACTGGGTCAGGATTGGGGAACATGCAACAAAAAAAATCGTGGGATATCTGTGAACCTGCACCCAATGTACAACACAACACCGATATGACATGAATGCATCTTAAGAGGAAGCAAGTCATTGACAGTTGATAGGCAGCCTATATTTTGCACTGAAAGGTCAGTGGATTTGCATTACGATATTTTTCGACATAAAAAGGAAATGTGTGGAGCACAAAATTTCTCTGACCCATGATACAAGTCACTTAGAGAACTGGCATGCACATTAGCCAATTTGTCCCAACTTGTGGTCCATGATCACTTGTAGGGTTAAATTGCATAATGCTTGTACCATGTTCTTGATATATAAGTTTTTGAAAAATGTTTATCACCCAAATTAAAAAATCAGTTTGCCTTCCTAACGACAGAAGTAATTGCAAAATCATCAAAATTAATCATACAGTGGAAAGGTGTTGGAACTATCTGCACTGCTTTATTTTTAAAAAATCACAAAATGAAAGTCACCTTCATGCACACCTAGCTTGGTCAGTTTTCAAGCAGTGGTAACATGTGATCAACTGACCAGCATCTGATAAACAAGCAGGTCTTTTGGAATACAATAAAACCAAAAAATGGGAAAATGCTAAAGATCTAAAATGCATACAGTCACTGCTTAGTGACCAGGGCACATATACAAATGTATTTTGAAATATAATTGTGCTATATCTTACATTTCATTATTCTTAGAATCTTGTTTTGTATTTGTCCTTATTTTTGATGGACATTTTGGGACTTCACTGTTTTGGAAAATGGATGCAGTTAGATCAATTAGTACACACACCTTATTCAAGCTATTCAGTAGTCAATTTTCTTCTGTATGTATTGATACTGAGAATTCACTGTTAAAATTGTAATCACTGTTTTTAATATTTTTCATGTAATACTTATTGATTTAACTTGGTACATATACAGTATATGTTGAAACATATATATTACAAATAAATTGCAGGTTCATTTGTAAAAGATCTAAAGGAGGTAGATTTACTCTCAGTGTTTAATATATGTCGCAACATGTGTGGTATTCATTTTATGTTCATAAAGTGCTTTTATCTGGTAAAAATTGTAAGCAAAATGTCATTGATATTGTTGACAGATTGTCAGTAAGCATCATATTCCCTCTCTCATATCAGTTTGATGATATTACCCAGTATTGCCTGACTTATTGAACTCTGTGAAAATTTGGTACAGACCAAGTTTTTATTTTTATTTAGCCTAAATTCAAATGCCTGCCTTCCTCAGTTTATTCTTAATATGTGATCACACCAGATTGTGATCAGTTGGGCATGAAAGGAAAGAGACTGAACAGTTATGGTTCACTTTGGCATAGATGGAATTGCTGTTGTCAGGCAAGGGTTTTCAGTTGTTACGAATATGTAATTTAATTACTTGTGTATTAATATTAAATTCTTTTTATTTTATTTTTGTATCATTACATTTCATTGTAATGATTATTTTCAAGGGATCTGATATTTTTGAAAGAGATATTATGTTTATATAAAACGTAGTATGACTCGCATAAGCACGATTTGTGCATGCTATGGTTTGTCGATTTAAGTAAATACTATGCGAAAATGATTGGTTATTGGCAAGGTAATTTTCTAGCCCACGTGAAATTGCATTGTTTATTGCACAATTTGATGATGAAATAGCCACGTGTTTCCTCATGCGCGCCTGAAATGAAGTCTTAGTTTAGTTTAAAAATACTCAGATCCCCGTGAAATATTTAGTCGTCGTACAATATATCTTCAAGAAGAAGGATATATTTATTAGGTGCCATAAAGAGTTGTATTTTAACATCTTTGGAGCTAGAGATGTTTTATCATAGATGACAGCTTGTTCAGAAGTTCATCTATTTTTTAGAATATAATAATTTATTCCCTGGAAAACTATACAAGTGACAAAGACATTCGATGGAAATTTATTCTAAATTGAAACATTACAAGTTGTGGTTCAACGTGGAACTCTTGACATTCGCATAAAGACTTCACCTGACGTCATCATCCTCCGTCTTGGAACGTCATCAAGATTCGAACCTGGATTCAGTTAAAACTATTTAGTGATAGGACTTGTATTTTTTCAGTACTAGGATAAATGTTTGGATTGTCTTCACAAACTGTTAGTCCAGTTTTCTATTTTCACCTTTTCACCGTGTTTTCTAGGGAAATAAATTATTTTTGTTAAAACTTACAAAGCTTGTTGGTTTCACTCTTTTCTTCTGTTATTTTTGAACGAGCCTATACATAACACAATGGTGCCAGATGGGAGAGAACAAAAACCAAGCCTTTTCTTAGCTTACACCATTCTGTATCCGATGGAAGAAGATGCTAATCTTAAATGATGCATTGTATCCTAAAGAATATCATAATAAATTCTAAAAGTTTTAAAATTAACTTTCTTTGAAGTTCTGGAATTGTTGGTGTCAGTTTATGGAGATATTCACAGGGAAAAAAAAATTGTTGGCTACCAGCTTCTGTTGAATCCTCTGGCATATAGAGAAACTTGCTGGACACATGGATCTTAAGAAGATCACAGTATCACAGCTTAGGTTTGTCATGCAACAAATTTAAGTTTCTGCGGCCTGTTTCTAGAATTAATAAACACTACTTTAAAGATGCTGACTCCTGCTAACTGTGAAAATGATTGTTTTAACCTACTCCCCTGCATGGATTTACAAAACAACTCACCCAACTCCTTGGACAAGCTATTGTTCAGCTCAGGCTAGCTCAGGTTTCCTAGGTATTTGACCATGGGCAAGTCTAACAAATAAGGAGAGAAGGGAAGAGAAAGTGGTTGTGTTTTGTTCATAATGCTATATGTTCCGTAAGTTTTATACCCTATGATCTTGCCACATTGCATATATCAGCACCTTTATTTAGTGTTTGTATGTGCTGCATTCCTTTGTTATCTTACTGGCCACATTTTCTTTCATCATATGTCATATCCATCTTGTGGTCAATGTCAAGGTCAATCTTGCATTTTCTTGCACAGGCATGATAGTGTGAATATTTACTATTTAAAACAAGTTTTGACAAATAAGGAATAAATATTTATATTTTAACTTCCTCATTACATTTTAATTGTAATATTTGTACATGTCTGGGATGTACTGACTTTCAGGTCCTAACTTTGCCTTGCATTTGGAACATCTTCAGTCTTGTCTGTCAAGTCGAGGAAGAACCCTCAGATGTAATTTGTTGCATTGAGACCTATATTCTAAACTACTTCTTTCATTCAAATGGAAGAATATGTGGGCAGAAGGAGACAAAGTCACAGTCGGAACAGTCTCAGCTATTGCTTTTGTAACATACACAGTGTACTCTTCCAGTAGTGAATCGCCAAACACATCAGATTGATGTGTATTCTTAAAACAACTTTTGAGGTTATTTCACAACCTGACAGAAATGACCAAGCTATGTTCCATTCGATAGCCTCAGGCAGTTTGTGGGATTGCCTTTTCGAAAGAATCGGCTTGTCAAAGACTGTTTTGATGCACACTTATTTTAAGGTTATTGTTTGGAAAAAATAGGCAGCCATCTCTAATGATTAACCACTAGGAGGATTTTGTTAAGTATTATTCATGTATGGAAAGGTAGCACCCACAAGTGGCGTTTAAGCCCGAAAAATGTTTCCTATTGCACTGTTTATAAAATTAGGGTAGGTAGGTAGGTATGGTATTTTGTAACATTATATATTTATATTCATGTACTGGGCTAAACCAGCTCAGTTAGATGCACAAATCAATTTCAGGATTTGTAACAAAAAATTTAAATTATATTATAATTATCAGTGTATATAATGTGGTAAGCACTTAAAGTACTGGAATAAAGCAGCTCAATTTTGTGGAATTTGGGGAGGGGGTTAACCCAGGGAGGTGGGGACATGTGTGGGTCAGCAACGAAAAATGAATGGTTGGACGAATGGAAACAGATTTTGTTTGCCTTATGATCTGTTGTGTTGTTTACATGATAATTACAGAAGACAGACACATACTTACTGCTAGGTAAACAATTAAATGCCTTATGATCTGTTGTGTTGTTTACATGATAATTACAGAAGACAGATACATACTGCTAGATAACAATTAAATGCCTTATGATCTGTTGTGTTGTTTAATGATAATTACAGAAGACAGATACATACTGCTAGATAGCAGTTAAATGCCTTATGATCTGTTGTGTTGTTTAATGATAATTACAGAAGACAGATACATACTGCTAGATAACAATTAAATGCCTTATGATCTGTTGTGTTGTTTAATGATAATTACAGAAGACAGATACATACTTATTGCTAGGTACATGATAATTACAGAAGACTGATACATGCTTACTGCTAGGTAAACAATTAAATGGATACAAATATGTTTCCACAATCTCAAAGTTGATGTGTCAAATATTTTGATGCATGTCAAGGTGACCGGATGATAAACATTATGTAAATGGATAAAATAAGTGTTCACAGATCCTTGAGTTGTAAGTATAAATAAATCATTTCAAACAGTGTATCCTTCTTTATTGTTGATGTAGTTGATGAGATGAGTCTGTTATCTTATCTAGGCAAAAATAAAGTTGATAAAGCTTCTCCCTCTGATGGAGGGATGTACAAATTTTATAAAAGTCAAGGGCATGCTGACGGTAAAAGTTAAATGTTTGGGTTTCTTACTATATCTGCATGCCTTCTTATCTACATATTTATCTAGATGTATTATTTACGTATATAGTTTTATATACCTTTCTCTAAATATGGTTTTGAGGTGTTAAAACAATAAAAAGAGAACAAAGTTAAAATAAATAGAAATTGATTTCCTTTAAATATTCATTATTTTATCATGTATTTTGCTCATGCTCTGATATTATGTTGTGGGCAAGTTCAAATTTTTAGTCAGCTTGCTCTTGTCAAATTCCCAACAGTCAAGATTTTTTTTCTCTTTTTAATATTTTTGTTTAGTTTTGCTCTTTGAAGTTTGCACTAGTTACATGAAGAGCTCTCTCCAACCGACAATGTTAGAGTAAATATTGCATTTACATGAGGTTTTAAGCCCCATGTTTTAGTGACCAGATTTTGTGAAACCCTCTATTGGTTCATTTGTTCATTACCTTATCTCCTAAACTGCCGGGTCCAAATTCACCCAACTTGATACATAGTTTACCCATGTGAGAGATTTTTTTATGATTTTATGGGAGGTCCAACATATATAAAATTGCAGTTGCTGTGACACTTGATGTTTTTTTTTAAAACCAAAGTTAACACATGCAGTAGCAGCAGAGGTGGAGGACAGATATATAAGCGATCTTTGCTTGGGTTACAACTTCTTGGTCTTCTTTGGAAAGGGGAGAGTTGACTTCGGGGATAGGAAGAATAATAAAAAGTGTGGGGTTTTGCCGTAGCATCCATGATAGTATACTGCTTTTGTTTTTTTTAATTATATTTTTCCTACAGGGTTTTTTAAAACAAAAGAATCATATATTGGGACACTTTGTCTAATCTCTGTAGCATTTTTCAATCATGGTCACATCCTACATATTTCCTGTAAGCCAGGACTTCCTATTTCAGTATTATTTTTTCAGTTCAGTAAAAACCTGTCTTATGAATAATGATGAAGCATCACTCTCAGGCTCTTATGGGCCTGGACTTGGCACAGGAAGTTGAGAGTCCAGTACTCCACTTGACCTGGATGCAAGGTTAAAGGTTACAGTAAATACAGTAATGGTTCAGGTTGATGTAATATTGATCTTTTCATTGATCTGTTGTTTAATTTTTAAAATATTTATTGATTTACCATTGCCAAGTATTAGGGTTTGGAACGCACAGATCAAAGACTTGTAATTAGATATATATGGTACCTAATTTACTTCTATCAAGCACAGATGTTGGAATAGATATGGTACCTGAGCTCTAAACTGTCAAGTACAAGGATAGATCTCCCAACTATCAAGCACTACGTTAGGGATACATGCTAATCTAATCTCCCCACATCATAGGCAGCTTCAGAAAAAGATCTATTACCTTCACTTCTGGCTATCAAACACAACTAAGTGGTTGGATATGGTACCTAATCTCCCAGCATTCAAGCCCTACTCATGGATAGTAGAGTAACTTCTCAAAACTGCTGTAGGGACACATACTTGGTTATTCAACTCATGTAATCCAAATACAGTATACGAGTATTATCCAAACTATTCGTCTGGTTCTGGCTAAATTTACTTTTTGTTTATATCTTTTTTACATCTGAAAATCAATAGAGTACACCTCCTTAATCGAAATAATTTAGCAGTCCAAAATTCTCTGATCATGTTGAATCATGGCTCATTATCTGAAGTGTGAAATGTTTCATGAACATCATCATTGAATTACCATGAAGAACTAGATGAAAGCAACCATGATTGAGAACACTTTAGATGCTTATGAGATTCTCTGCTCAAATTTGAGACTCCAGTAAAACACCAGTGAGCTGTAAGCAGGACTTGGCAAAATAAGAGATACGATGATGACAGTTTCAACAGAAAATGTGCAAAACAAACTGTGCTTATAAGTTTCTTCAAGTGTGTTGTTTGAATTAGAAAAACAGTTGAAGAGAAGTGAATATCACATGATGAAGCAAACTAACTTTTCAAGAGATCAATTCATTGACTCATCCAATCTAAAATTTGTTTGATGTAGATCACTTTCATGAAACAATAATGACAGTGATAATTTTAACCATTGTTTTTGTCTTTGTTTTATGCTCTGCCAAGGAAATGGCTTCCTAAATATGTAGTAAGAATACAGAATACTTGTACTTTCTTTGTTTTATTTCTGACTCATATGGACTGAAGTGAGTGACCTGTAAGCCAGTGCCTTAGACCACTCAGCAACCTAGGGCCCCCTTGTTTCCACTGGAATGGGGGTAGTTCTTCATTGGTAGTTTGGAACAAATTAATTTCTTTGTTCACAAAAAGATTCAGTGTAGGACACCAATGAGAGTTTTGTCTAACACTTTTTTTTAGCAATATCACTGAAAATTTCAAAATCATCTTGTAACTGTGATAATGGCAGCACTCAGGGATTAATATATACATGTATAACATTTGGTGCAGTCTGTGAAAACTATAATCATTCTTTGGTTTGGGATGCAAGAGGAACACCATGTTTGTTTTCAAAAGATTGTCAAATACATTAGAGGACTCTATTAGTTGTTACATAGACAACTGTGTCAAGAACCTAGGCATAACATTTGTCGGTCAGTCTACAAAAAAACAACACTTTATTTGATGTCAGGCTGTTGTAAATTAGTAGTATATGTTGTCTGGAAACATGTAATTTTGTAATTTATCGTTTATTTCATTGAAGGATCTGTGCATGATTCCAAATGTACAGTATATAGATGTACTCTCACAGTAAATTGAATACTAATACTGATTTCTTACTAAACAATGTGACATTATGATGGCATTTAAATCATGGCAACCTCACTGCAGACATGTTAAAACCTGAGAGTGTCTAACATTTTGCCATAACATTTTAGTTTTTAAATTTATTTTTGCTTATGATCAATTCAGTTAATATCATTGTGATTTCCATTGTTGACTGCAAATAATATAAGCACCAGCTTCAAGTTTTGCTTACTATTTCAGGAAATAATGACATTTTTTAAGATATAACACTTTTTTTACCTTGAATTCTGTACCTTATATAAAGCATAGTTCTAGGAATAAATATAGATATGATTTCTTGTTTCCCAGCTATCAAGTGCAGCTTTAAGGATAGATATTTCCTAATCTCCCACCTGTCAAGCACAGCCCTAGGGATAGATAGGGTAACTAAACTTCCAGGCACCAGGCATTTAGCTCTGTCTCAGCTATCTAATTAGTGAAGGGTCAAGTCTTCCCATCCATCCACAAAGACAGTTTCCACTTCTCTTTTCTAATAAAACATACTTTCTGTTCAGCCTGGCTGACATACATGTACTGCTCTGTTTTTATTGCCTCCAACAGAGTGTTGTCGGCCTAGAAAAAGATATTTGTCCAAGTATTGACAGGAGTTTAGATACTGATTGATCAAGGCTCATATGCATACAATTTGTTATATTGGACAGTTTTTAATTCTACTGGTCATCGACTGGGACAGCTTATGGGATGGTCTGTTGTCAAACTTATGACCCCAGGTTAGCACATGTTTGTAATTGTTACTTCACCCAAACTACTTGCAGGATTGACTTTAAACTTCATACACATTCATACCATCGTAGTCTGGTTGGTCCAAAATTTAAGGTGCTGCATGGATATGGCATGGCAGCATGGGCTTGGCATGGCAACAATCTTGAAAATCTTTTTATTGTTACTCCTACAAAATGTACCAGCATAGGATTTTCACCAGAAGACTTTTTATGATGTTTTGCTGGTCTTAAATGAAAATATTACCTTCGCTCCATTGAAATGGATGGCCATATTATCATGGGGCTTTACAAAAAGATTATTATGATGCCTATTTGTTTCTAAATCAGACTGGTTCCAGTCATACATCCAATGTGGCTGCCAGGACATCCATATTAAAAATCATGCCATCACTACTCATTCCTGAATGGATGGTCATATTGACATGGAGTACTAAATACAAAATGGTGTCACAAACCAATATACCCACCACAGCAGCTAATTCAACAATTTTGTTATCACTGACAAGTATCAGAGATAGTGTCAACACTCAGCAGTTTAAAGGAAGAAATGTTCTTATCTTGAATCTTTGGAAAGTAAAAAATTTGATCAATCAGACACATGTTACATCCATGTATTTTGAGGGTAATGATCTCTCATTCTTCCAAGATGAAAACTTGGTCTTTAACTTACATATTATCATCACATATTTGGAATTTATTTTTTAGTGTTTAATGTACCTAGTATCATATGCCCTTAAATGGTGTTCTAACGATATTTTTAACAATCTTCTCTTCTCTCTCACACACACACACACACACACACATGCACTTTAATGAAGCAACAGTAAATTTAATTAAAAATCACTATTCTTGTAAAAACTGGGCCGTTCACCATATCATGTGGGAGACAACAAACAGCAGCTAACTATATGAAAAAATTGTCTGTACTCTTCATGCTTATAAAAGAGTCAATAAAAGGGCTATAGCCAAAGGAATTTACTCTATCTAAAAACATAAAGGTTTATGGCCATCCAAAAATATGTGCATTTCCAGTTGGCTGACTGTCCCAGCTTCTCACTGCCGACTCTAGCACTTTTTCCCTCCATGGTAACCCCCCCCCCCAAATTGATTTGTGTATCCAACTGAGCCAGTTTTGCCAAGTACTTTGAAGCACTTTGCACATTGTATATACTAATCAGAAAAGCCTGTATCACATTTCACAACAAACAATCTACTGCTAATTGACTTCAGGTCATAACCTTGCATCAAATACAACAATGCCATTATTTTCTACATACACTAGAGCTTCTCTCTTTCTATAGACAATTAACATGTAGGAAAATTAATGCATTTCTCCAACAGAACTAGTTGTCATTACTAACTGATCAGTACCATAGTCTACTCTGTCTTAATGACAATTAAGTCCTGCATTGTGAACTATTAATCACTATCTTTAAATGTTGGACACACACACACATGTATCAGTAAATAACTGTATATCCCACTAAGCTCCTCAAATATTAAGCCAATTCATAAAAGAGTTTACATTGTAGTTAAACAAATAGATCAAACAAAATTCATTTCTAATCTTATACTACCTATTGCTAACTAACAACACATTGGCATAAAGCATCACACAAACCTATTAACAATCAATTCGTAGCATGCATGATTCCAATATCTTTCAAGACAAATAAATTCAAACACTGATCATCAGGCTTGTATCAAAGAAAAATTATGTATGAAATTAAGACACTGTACCTTTTTTTGCTTTGAGGTTCACTCATATTTCCCTTTAACAGAACCATCTCCTTATACCCCTGGTTACATGTCTCATAGACTCTCAGTTACATTATCCTTGGACAATCTTTATGAGGTTCTTGCCCACCCCTTGAGCAAGACCTTTGATTGCATGTCAAAACTAGACTGCCTGATTTTGCTGTGTAATTCATTTTTAAACACAAGACTTTGCCTGTGAAACACCTCCAAAACCATTAACTACCCAATTAGATCTCAGTTTATCTAACTGCCATTATTAGCATATACCCTTCCAAGGTTTGGAAACTTTTACATTTTCCTGCTCCCATTAAGATACCGATCTCAGCAAAGTCAACTTCTGAGAAACATTTCAACAAGTACAAATGCTGTTTCTGCTTCATTTCAGCCCTTGGCCATTTCAATAAACAAAACCCAATCTTCACCACATGTCCAGTTTTGCTTGACATAGTTATCAAATGGAACCTCATTAATAATCACTCAAGTCCCTACCAGATGCACCTGTACAGCATTCTTAAACATGCTATAGATATAACCCATTGCAAAATTGCACTCATTAATTAAAATTGCTATATGTTACAATGACATCTGCAAAACTCACCATTGGGACAATAAAAATGTTGTCTTGCTTTATTGGATAACTGTAACACTTATGCATGTCATTCTATGTACATGTAAATATTAAATCTGTAACTTCAGTCATTTCCAGACTAATGCATTGAAAGGAGATAATTGACTTTGAATTGCCTCCACTTAAGTGACTGAGAGATCGGTAGCTTCTTGAAAGCATTAAGTTATAAGTTATGAAATCATTTTAACTTTGCATTATTTGCTAACTAAAGAATATAAAACAGCAAAAGCTTAAGTTAGTGATGACAAAACTACAATTACAACATCAACAACAAGACTAATACTACTGCTACTACTACTACTACTACTACTAATAATAATAATATTAGTAGTAGTAGTAGTAGTAGTAGTAGTATTATTATAATGCAGACTATGACTTTTTCAGTTATAGTAAATTCAGTAAAATTAATAATAATAATAATAATAATAATAATAATAATAATAATATTATTATTATTATTATTATTATTATTATTATTATTATAATGCAAACTATGACTTTTTCAGTTATAGTAAATTCAGTAAAATTAATAATAATAATAATAATAATAATAATATTATTATTATTATTATTATTATTATTATTATTATTATTATTATAATGCAAACTATGACTTTTTCAGTTATAGTAAATTCAGTAAAATTAATAATAATAATAATAATAATAACAATAATCATCATCATCATCTTTATCATCATTAAAGATTAAACTACATCTGTTAATGCTTGTGTTGACTGCCTTTCATTTCTAACTTTTACTTGGGTCCCACTGAGCTGCTTCAGTTTACCTTGACACCTTCACTCAACACCTGTTGTACAGTTTGGTGGGTGGGGTGGTGCATACTTATTTGGTTGGAGCATTGAAATGTCTATATTTTAAGTGGGACTTGAAATATGATCAAAAGCCCTATATCATTGTGTTCTCTTGGAATGGGTGGATCAAATGGTAATAAAATTAAACAAATTAATGTTGAACCTTGGTGATAGATGAAGTTGTGTGCTTTAAAGTGGCTTGTGGCAAAATCGCACATGAAAGATGGCAAAGTCTCTGAACGTCAGTTACTCAATTCTCATAATAAGATTTTTGGATGAAATCACTGGCATTTTATCAGCCACAAATAATATTGGAGAGCCTTATCAGAAATTAGAAGTTAAAGGTTGTGGTTATTTGCTATGCCCTTAGAAATACTGCCAACAGGAGGAAACACTTGTATGTTACAAATTATATGTTTAGATATTCTTTAATAATTCTTTAAATCAGAATATTGAAAACTAACATACTTTCCTGCAATAAACGTTTGACTTTCATAATACCCCCTCCCCCCTCACCCTAATTTGTAATTTGTATTTCTTGTGATGGAGGACAAACCCCAAGCCATAAATAATACAATATAACTTCCTCTATGAGATATGGGGGTCATCAATTTGTCACAAGTAGTGTGTGGGTTTCTTATCTCCTTGGTAAATATTTACCAAATTGTTTAAAAATGTTGGGTGAGCTTCTCAGGAATATCATAAGTAGATAATAATAATAATAATAATAATAATAATAATAATAATAATAATAATAATATTTTTTCTTCATTTTTATTCATACAGATTAGGTATCTTACATTTAACCTATTAAACCATACTGAGCATTCTGTGTATTTTATTTTGTGGAAAAAAATAAGGAATCTGTGCTGTAATTTCCATAAGCAAGAAACCTGCCATCCTCATGACAATTTCTCTGTGATGCTGATGCACACCAGGATATGTTGATAGATACTTGAACACTCCACTAAAGAAATAAGCCCTGTTACTGTATATACTTATTTATTAGACATGTCCAAATGCACTTACACAGATCTGCTGTTGCATAATGTGCTGGCAGATCTGGGTCTGTGCAGCTTGTTTGGAGTAATCAGTAGAACAAACAACATAGACCCTGATCTGCATGTGTATTATGCTACAGCAGATTGAGATCTGTTGTTTGCAGTTTGAGTCGACATATAAGCAAGCATATATGTAATTGTTTGAACCAATGATGTCAGCAAAACTAATGTGATAATTATTTTATATTTTGATATCTCATGATCATTACTCAAGTTATGATTTGATACTTCCTTTATAGTATCATGCAAAGTCCCATTGAATAAAGTTAATCCCATTGTTTCAGTAGGTTTTTCTGAAATTTCAGGAAATAGGAATTATCAACTACAGTGTAAATGAAAGAAGCTGCAAAAGTTAAATCAGTTTTCAACTTGCCTTTTAATTGACACCCCATAGCATGTACATGTACAGTATTGTGCCAACATCATGTTAAAACACACACACACACACACTCTTCAGGGAGGTTTTGGATTTTTGTCATGACCAAGTTGTTGTTTTTTCTAGCCTTGAATAAACCACTTTATCCTTGGGATAAATAAGTTCCCATGCTACCTACGTGACGTAAGATATTTGACAACATCAATTCTCCTGTAGTAATATGGAAATAGTACAAAGATTGTAAATATTTTGCCAATAAATCATGCATGTTGTGGGCAAAAAAAGAAAACAATAAGTATCATCAATATGTGAGAAGTAGTTGAGTAGATGTAGCCCTTGGGGATAAGATTTATACCAAGGTGTCATCAAGTTTTCTTATGCTATCTTGATGCAGATTTGATTCCCTCAAATGTAATTAGTTTTAAATTATGTAAATTATACACAAAAATCTTGTCATTAAATTTGCTTGATCAAACCAGCAGCTTGATAACAAGATAAAGTTTTGAATGATGAACCAAGTTGTTTCATTTATCATGTTATATGAAGACTGTAGTCAGATAGAATTACAGAGACAAACTTGTGCATATATTGAGATCTATTGCTAGGACATGTTTCATATTATGCATCTGTTGCTAGGACATGCTTCATATTATGGATCTGTTGCTAGGGCATGTTACATATTGCAGATTAGTTGCTAGGACATGATACATATTATTGATCTGTTGCTAGGACATGCTACATATTGCAGATCAGTTGCTATGAAACTCTACATGCTGCAGATTACTACTTGACCAACATCAGCCTGTATTTATTATTCACAGGAATTGTCCTACAATATTAGCAGCAGCTTTGTCACGAGAGACATACAGACGGGTGTCTGATGCTGACCTATCTCAGTTTCTGGAGACGGAAAAAGATGCAGAAGAAGAGGAGGAAGTGGATAACAGGAATCTGAAAAACAATGGGGCTGAGGAGGGGGATGTTGCAATGAAATTATCCTCAAGAGGTTCAGTTCTTAGGAGAAGGGGCAGAGTCTGCCTCTTTATTGTAATTTATCTGATTAAAATCATGCTCTAAATCCATAAGTAGGTCTGACAGAAGTTGATAAGGTTGTATTTTGATTGGTGAATTAAAAAGTAAACAGAATGTGATCATGCACTAGTGCCTGTCAGATCTACCAATTGATCAGTAGATCTTGGATTTATCAGATTAGATTATACTTTGGTATGTATTAGAGACTTTGGTACCTGTCACTCTACCTTCTGATTGATCAGTAGATCTTGGATTTAATTATATTATACTTTGGTATGTATTAGAGACTTGTCACATCTACCGATTGAACCATAAATCTTTGATTTAATCGGATTAGATGATTCTTTGATATATATTAGAGACTTTGGTACCTGTCACTCTACCTTCTGATTGATCAGTAGATCTTGGATTTAATTAGATTATACTTTGGTGTGTATTGGAGACTTGTCACATCTACCGATTGAACCATAAATCTTTGATCTAATCAGATTAGATGATTCTTTGATATGTATTAGAGACTCTACCTACCAATTGATCAGTAGATCTTGGATTTAATCAGATTAGATTATACTTTGGTATGTATTAAGAGATAAGTGTTAAGAGATTAGTGTTAGGACTGGTCGGCCAGGTGTCAGGATAATGTGACTGGGTGGGACATGATGTCCCATTGCTAGACATCACTATAAACTGCCACACTGCAGACTGCTCTCACACACACACACACACAAACATAGACACCGAGCCTGCTTTAAGTGGTCACTTGAGTGTAAATACAGTGACCATTAAGTCTATGCAAACTGAAATTTTGCTACATAAAGGAATATTGTGTAAATTGATGTGCAAGTATTTCTTATCTCACTTTTAGTTTGTATCATTAGAGTAAGCAGTTTGTTTAATGGATGGTGGGGAAAGTCGTTGTTTATCACAGCAGAAATGGAAATCATCTTTTGTTCCAGTGTGACAGGCATAGTTAGATATCATCATCTATTTTCATGTGAATTAAACCTGTCTCTGCAGAAGAAGTTCATCTTTGCGAAGAGATAGCAGTTGCATCTCTTTTCATTAGGGGCAGCAGTCGTTCACTATTCAAAATGTTTCTGTAAAGGTAGTCTAAGTTTGGCTCATGGGTCACAACAAATAGCCCTATATGGCTTTTTCTGACTTTCTGTTCATCACAGGCTTCTTACATAAGCCAACTGTTTTTAATTTTGGGAAGTTGAACAATTGACTTATCCAGATATTGTTTTTATAAGATGAGTGTTTATTTTTAAGTCACTGATGATTTCACTTATAGGATGGATTAAAGTGAGCAGGATACAGTGATCTTGTTTTGAACATACATTTGGGAGAAAACAACATATACACCTGTAATTATGATTTTTGTTGTACATTGCACGCAAAACAGTCTTGATAATAATAATAATAATAATAATAATAATAATAATAATAATATTCTATGCATTGTATTTGTTCAGAAAGCAATATTCAGTTTTGCCTTTTCCCATGAGTGGCTGCTAGTCACAGAGGGGTGTGTGTGTGTGTGCGTGCGTGCGTGTGTGTGTTTTGCAAGTGAAAAATTATTCATTGTATTCAATTGCCATGTAAGCAAAGTAAAATAAAAGGTGTTCAATTTTTTATAGAGTACAGTGCAACCAGGCTTCACTCTCACATCATGCAGTGCCTTGAGACTGTAATTAAGACCTGGGGTGAGGATCTGCCTGACATTGCAGTGCCAGCCATACTGTACGACACTCAGTTACATGCCATCAAAAACAACCGACGGAAGATGGAAGACAGTCATATCATCCTACCCGATCTGAATTCATTATTTGGCCTAAATGTTTGTATAGCAATAATGTGTTTTGGTTGTGACATTACTTTATATATGCATACCCTAGTCATGTGACATTACTGCAGAAAAACATTTCAGTCATTACCTTTTGCTGTAGAGTACTATAGCTTTGAGCAGATCAATTTATATTTTAATCATATTAATTTATATTTTAATCATATTAATTTATATTTTAATCTTATATCTTTACTCACAACATGATCTAGGTACTAGACTACATTATAATGTATGTTATGAAAATCAGGACTTGCAACCACAGGGAATAGGTGGACAGATTAAATGGCAGGTACTAATGATCAATACTGACTAATAAATTGCCTGTTCTATGGCATTCAGGACTGTTCTGATGTAGTAACGGCACTAATTATGTAATTTTACATTGGAATCTATCAGTGTCTTGGTCTGTTGTTTTTGATTAATTTAATAATTCTGCAGGGAGATTACCACTTACTGTTCTCAAAACAGAGAATCATGCTTACCTAATGCAGTTAAATGAGATAAACTGTTTTTGCATCAACCAGTGGTCTATTTTTCACCTCTAGCAGTAATTATATCTTATGTCATTCTTATGTGCTGGTTATACTTCTTTTTACTGATGCATATAACCAAATCCTGGGATTGACACTAAGTATCAAATCAAGAATCTCAATCAGCCTGATTGCATGTGCGTGTAAATTGGTCCCCTTCTTATAAGGCCAGCCCACCTGCACTGTGGCCTTTTAAGAGTGGTGGCCTTTCCAAAAGTAAAAGTAACATTAATTATCAAAAGGTTCTTCTTGTTTCAAGTGAACATACATTAATAGTTTTAAGTCTGTGAGTAGGGTGTTCTTGGCACATGGCAAAACCACTCAAAAACCTTGTCATTTGAATCTTGGTTCAAACATCCCATGGCATTTAGAATAATTCTCTTTCCATTTATTCCAGGGTTGCCGTGCTGGTTCAGTGATTAGCATGCCAGACTCATGACTAAAAGGGTGCGGGTTGAATCCTACCCTAGGTCAGCCTAGGTCAGCAACCATGGTGTGTCCTTGGGCAAGGCACTTTACTCCAATTGCCTCAGCACTAAAAATAACATTCTTGTCTTGCTGTGCTGTAAAGCTCCCAGCCAAACTATTTTCCCACTGCTGGAGAATATTCTTCTTATCTGTTGTGATGTTGTTTATTTGAGTCTTTCAGACATAAAATTTTTGGGCAAGAACTCTTGGACTGTCCTCACTGTTGTTGAGTTAAATAGCTTTGGCTTTTTCTTTAATGTTAGAATTTTCCATTATGACATGTTAAACTTTTATAATTGCAATTTAATCATGGAGATGAAAATTTTGTGGAATGGACAAAATGTCTTGTTTGTAAAGGAAGTGACATACTGTCACATTATTTTTTGGTCTTTTCCTGGTATCCTGTGTGTGGATCCACAAAAGCTATATTTAGGCTGTGTTGATGAAGTTACGATCTTGACAGTTACCTCTGGTAATAATCATGCATGAGAAGAACTCGTCAGCTCTGTGAAGCCCAAAAACCTATCACAGTATTGTTGAAACCATTTCCTGTAAATGTTGACATTTGTAGATAATGATATAATATTTAATATTAACTGTAGTGGTACATGGAATATGTACTTTTACCAGCAAAATCCTGACATCTGGAAACAGACATCAGTAGAGGTAATCAGATTGCTTACCTTACCACACAAATTAATTATCAACATTGGCCATAGATAAAACATGGCCACATGTGATGGGTAGATTTGACATTTTGGCCTAAAATGGTGACTGCATGCCACCAAAGAGGGGTGGTTGCCCACAAGTGGTATTTTTGTACACAAACTCATCGGTGCCAAGAAAACTTGTTGTGCGGATCAGGGGCCAATGAGGGGGGGGGGGGGCATTTAAAAGGTGTACTGCTGAACTGTCAGTACATTGTGTATTATCAGTGTCAGTATACTTCATTTTTATAATTAGAGTTTGGAACTAAAATTGCCATGAGTGATGCAAATACTTTGCAGTTTGGTATTATGTATTTTAATGAAACTTGACTTAACGAATTCACTTTACGCAGGAAAAACACCAAATTTGATTATTCTGGATTGTTCTGTAAAGATGGAAAAACCCTTGGGGGAAGAGGTGGCTATCTATATCAGAAGTCACATTCCTGTAATTCTATGCTCTGGTCTTGATTTACTGGGACTAGAATGCATTTGGATGGAAATAAATTTAAAAAGGAAGTAAAATAGCAATTCATCTACATGGGATTGTATTGAATTTAGCATTGAGAGAGCCAAGAACACTAAAGTAGACTAGCTGGTTTTTATGGGAGATTTTAATGAAAAGTTTTTGACTCCTAACAATATGGTATGTCAGCTATGACACTATTCTAACCTACAGCAAATTATACAGTATTCTGAGGCTTTGGTAGATTTAACAATGGTGCCAGACCCAGGGTTTTTATCAAGTCCTTCATCCGTTTCATTCTAGTGGAGTTAGATACCATTGGCAAGTATATGCTGCCTTACACTACCCAAAATTTGAGTGCTATAAGAGAGTGATTTGGTTATATGATAAAGGAGACTATACTTTGTTAAATTCACTTCTGCAGTCTGTTGTATGGAATGAAATACTTGACAAAAACAACATTAATGATAGGTTTGCTAACTTTACCTACCTTTTTTAGATGTATTAAGTAAATTTGTGCTGCAAAAACGGTTACTGTTTGTGTTAAGGACACACCCTGGATGCACAGTGAAATTAGAAAATTTGGCAGGGAAAGCGACTTTATGATCAAGCAAAACATGCACAGAACCCACAGTATTGGATAGTATATCATTAGAAAAAAGTACATTATTTGTGAAATACAATGATCTAAATATTTTACAGCTGTAAGATAAAATTAATTCTTCAGAAGAAATCTGGAGATAAATGGATTGTAAATGGGGCTGTGGTAACAGACCATGTAGAGAAAGCTGAAATATTTAACAATTTCTTCTGCAAACAGTTTAGAATACAAATTGATCATATAACACAATGTCAACTTACTGAATTAGACTTTAATCAATTGCTGTACGCAACTCTCTCTTGCATCAAGATTAGTGAAAACAATGTATACAATCTTATTATCGACTAAAATCAATCCAAGGCATATGATTCAGATTTATTGCATCCCAAGCTATTTAAAAGAATTGCAAGTTCAATTAAGTATCCATTTAACATTTCTCTTACTATCTCAAGATTTCCATATTTCTGGATATCAACAGATGTAGTCCCAGCATACAGAAAAAGGCAGTGGAACAATTGTTTCAAACAATCGCCCAATATCAGTTAATTAATTGTTTAAAATGTTCCATGCTCTTAAGTATTTACAAGATGTAATTCAACCTTTTGTTGTCAACAATGAGATCTACACCACTTAATCATCGAATACCATTCAGTCTCTTTTGTAGCACTGGTATCAAAATTCATTTCTGCCTTCCACAGTTCAAATGTGAAACATGTTACTAATTGAAATAATAAGTAACCAGTCCATTCACATCATAAAACTTACAAATTGGGATCAACATAAAATTGCTTCATATTATTATATTGGTGGTCCAGTCCAGCATACATGATTGAGAACCAAATGCAGAAGCATAAATAATAATTTATTCCTGAATCATGTTTCTGACAATAGATACTGCATATGGGAACAAGTAGAAACAGAAATACGTTCTGATGTTTGAATGTAGAAAATTTACAGCTCTAACAAACAGTGCTCTCTTCATATTACCACATCAGCTTTCAATTAGGACATCATTATCCACCAATCCTATATATTCAAATGAAATTAATATGCAAATATTTATGACAGAACAAACTTCAAACAAATTAATTTTATCCAAATGTTTTTTAGATTAACCCTTTACCTCATACAAGCGCCTTTGGACGCCTCTACCCGATTCGCATATAAGCACCTTTTGACGCCTCTCCACCATTCTCATGGAAGCGCCTTTTGACGCCCGCTGTAAACATCAGCCATTTTGAGCGGGTTTTCATAGCACCACCTTCGGGGAAAACCCCCTATTAGATACATTCATTGGTGTGAATGACCATTACGTCAGATCACGTGGTCACTGTTTATGCTCTGGTCGAAATCTGCTATTTAAAGTAACTAGGTCGTATTCTCTACTCTCCAAAATGGAGGTCGCGGATTTCGTTCAGTACTTACTCGAGTTTTCACGATTAGAATCACAACTATGGAAGCTTCAATAACTTAGGTAAAGGCTCTGATACTGATGTAGGAAGCCATTAGTTTTTATAAATTATCAAATTCAGCTGATTTAGTGATGCAGACGCAGACAAAAAACTTGTAAATTTCGAGTATGAGAAATGGCAGCTACAGTTGGTCATGCGGCTTTACTGACTTGACGGTGAACGAGTTCTCTCAAGATTTTAAAGCACATAAAAAATTCTTCTGTGAAAAATAATTATAATGCTATAACGACCGGATTTTACTCTTAAATCTTTCCACACATAATATATATGTACCAAAAACATAAAATGGTTCAAATTGCTGTTAAACGTAACATACACTTCACTGCTTAACAGGTCTATATGCATGGAGTATAATAAGTAAAAGGTGTTCTATTTATAGCGCACTGCACTGGGTAACTTTGCTACATGCGTATCGAAGGGCTAAAAAGCCATACACTCTATGAGGTAAAGGGTTAAGATTGCTGTTTGCTTACCTTTTGCTTCTTATAATTTACCAGTGGGAAAGGGTTAATACTCAGATTACAGCTGTACATTTATTCCTTTCCTTTCTATTATTTGATTTCCGATGTACTTGAATTTAATCATTTGATCTATCTACTCCAAGTTAGACAATTATTGATTGTTATAATTTCTCAGTAATGGTGGAGACAGTTTTTAACAAACTTTTATATTGAATCCCCAGATATTGTTATAAATTATATGAGATGTTCTCTTGAATAAATACTATTTTTTTTTAAATGATTGTCAACTCAAACAGATGGTGTGACTTTATGGACAGTTGTTTTATCTAAAGATCATATAGATATATTAAGTATTTTGGATGAAAATGCAATGTAAGGGATTGACCTTCACAGTTCACAGATTTGTGCTCTTACTGGCAGTAGTGTTTTGAACTTTAATACCACCACCATGTGTTGTCAGTATATTGTTCTCTTGTATTCTTTGTTTTTGCAGATTAGTAGAAGTTATTCCTTAAAACAAAATTTCTTTAAATGGGCAAGCTTTGACAGGCAAATTAAAGAAATTTAAGTACCCAGAACATTATCCTTTTCTTATAAAGCCATGAAAAAAAACTGATTATGTCAAAAACAAGTAAAACCGCAATGTGTCATAAACAGGTAAAATCACAATACTCTGTGTGTTTTAATTCACTGTAGCCCCCCCATCCCCCCCCCTTGCAGGTTTGGTGATGTAGAACATGCCTGATGTGCCCACCTGCAGAGGCAAGTAATGGTGACAGTAACTGGTGGCTAAGGGTACTCATCTAAATCCTATCATTGTATCAGCCATGGTTGGCAGTGTTGGTTGGTCCTTGGGCAAGAGACTTTTTTGTTCAGTTGCCTTTGCACTAATAACCTACTTGTGTTGCCATAGGATACAGTCTTGTTTGAATGTTTTTTCAGTGAAAAGTTCCCTCATATGTAGCACAGGTAACTTTAATGATTCCTGTGAACAGCGTTATAAAGAGGGAACACTTTTTCCATAACCTTACTAAAAGTAATGAGACAGTCACTATTGTTGTGGCAACTGTGATGTCAATGTAAACATTTTGTGTTTAAGTTTTAAGTTATTTACATGGAGAGAAGGCATAGTGTTGTTCCCATGTCAGAAGAAGTATTCTTTGGAGCGATTGTGATGGGTCATGTTATATATAGGAACAACTTAATGGGGTCATTTAGGTCCTATTGGTCAATGTTAATTAGTCCTGTGGAATCCTTGTTATGGGTCATCTTGTACATGTATAAACCTTACTGAATTAACAACTTTACAATGTTTTCTTTGTCAGCTTTGGAATGCTATTGTAATTTTAGTGGTAACTACAGCATTAACAGACATTTAATTCATCTGGCCCTTGCTATTTAAAGATTGTCCTCCCGCTGTCACTGTGGCACAACTGACAATGGCAGCTTCTAATTTTGTGCAAGTGTCTCTCACTTTATTACTTTATTGTAAGATTACTATTATTTATTGCAGTTCATTTTTGATACTTAGCTTCATATTTAAAAAAAAAAACAAATTTGAGGAAATAACCCTAAATGTATGGTTCAGCCTTTCAGAGAAAGATTTGTAAACGTTACCTCTTCCTTAAGTAGATAATCACCTAGCAGCAGATGTAAACCTTTGAAAACCCTTAATTAATTTGGTATTTAGTCAATGAATAGGCTGGTGACATAAAGGAAATTATTTTGTTTTTGAAACCTTGAAGACAAAAACCAGGGCTAAAAAATTCACTAATTCTGAAAGTGTTGGGTAGTTGTTTTTTCCCTGAAGAAAGGCAAAATTGATATGACAATCTAATGCCCAGCAGGATGAGTAGCTGTTAAAAATATTTCCAAGACCTGCAAAAATATACTTCTTACAAATTTAAATACTATACTGTTAAGTGATAAAGCATAAATTATTACATATGAGATCAGGACCTACTGTATATACTCACTTATAAGTTGAGTCAAACTGGAAACAACAAAGATCCAGATCTACTGTAGCATAATGCACCTGCAGATCAGGGTCTTTGTTGTTTGTTCTACTGATTACTCCTAACAAACTACACAGACCCAGATCTGCCAGCACATTATGCAACAGCAGATCTGGGCCTATGCAGTTTGCAGTTGGACTTGTCTTATAAGTGAGTACATACAGTAGTTTCACTAAACGGCTCATATTTTCTTCCACAAAATGGAGATCACATAATTGGAAAGATTGAAGTTTAATTAACAGGCTAGAATTATATTTTGAATAAATAAATAACTAAATAGCCTTGCCACATCTCTCAGATTTAAGGCATTCCTGAAATCTTGTTATAAGAAGTAAAAGATTTTCAGTTGAATCAAGTAGACAGTTTAAGGGTATCTTTTGTCATCTTTTATATCACTATCTCTCACTATTATCAAAAGAACCGTAAGCAAGATAATGTATCATCGCAATATATGGAATTTTTTAATATAGAAATTTAATGAAAGTAGGGTCAGAATCTCAAGTATGGTTTTACAGTAACATATCTTGTTCTTTTTACTCGTACAAATATGTTGTATTGATACCAATTTGAAATTTTTGTGTATTTAGACTTGCAGTGTTTTTTGCTATTCACAGGAGCAGCCAGATCAGTCTTTTTATGCAGTGTATGATGGCCATGCAGGTGCAGAGGCAGCCATTTTTTCTTCCAGACAGCTTCATTGTAACCTAGTACGACAGTGCACCCTGGATACCAATCCTGCCATGGCCATGAAACAAGCATTCAAACTCACAGACGAAGCTTTTGTTAGAAAAGCAAAACAAGAGGCATGTGCTTGAATCTCTTTGCCCTCAGTTGTTAATTTTTTTTTTAAAGGGTCATCAGGTGCATTAAGTTGGTCCCATTCCGTGTATAAATGGACCGCCAGTTCCAAAATGAAATATTTCAAAATGATATTGAACTTACAATGTTAGCATTTATTCCTAAAAAGGTATTCAGAGTTGATGTAACATTTTCACCAAACATTTGCCTGACAATTCATAATCAGACTAATGAAATTTCCAGTTAAAAACCTGCAGTGCCTTTTTTGCTAGTGTAACACAGTACCCATTGTGAAGAGCTTAGACTCTAATAATCTTCCATCCAGTGATGCATTGGCAGTCATGGTTTTTGCTTTTTACTGTACCTACTGTTTCAAGCAGACAGCATAGACCTGGATCTGCCACAGGATAATGAACATATTCATGTGCTGAAAATTCACTCCCAACTTGAATATACCTTATTTTCTAATGTGCATTATAATTGCATAGACTCGGATCTGCCATCTCTTAATGCACCAAATTTATACCAACTTAATTTACTTGTGTACAAGTCAGATCCAACTGCAAACTGCGTAGACCCAGATCTGCCATTGTATATTGCGCTGACAGATTTTGATCTATGCACTTTGCTAGAAGCAAACAGTAGAACAGACAACATAGACCCTGATCTGCTGGCATATTATGTGATGGCAAATCAGGGTCTATGTTCGCAATTGGATTTGACTTATAAATGATTATATATAGTAGATCAAACAATGTACAGGATTTTAGGTGATGGCAGATCAGGATCCACACTGTTTGCAGTTGGACTTGACTTTTAATGGTTGATAAAACTGTACAGTTTGTTAGGTGATGGCAGATAGGAACAGTGTTATTTGCATAACAGTGCTCATTGCTGGACAATTTGGTACACAACACTAAACTGTTTTTCCCTGTAATTGATACTGTTACATTCATGTAAGTCATGGTTTGAGTACAATTATGTTTGTTTAAAGAAAATCCAAAGGTGTGCTGTAATTTTAATTACATAATGTCATATTTGCAATTTTTTTTTTGATGTTTGGGTGAAAAAGCCCCAGTGTATTTAATCTCAGGTGATACCAAAGTAATGCATTTGTTTAACATGTCATTAAGTAACATTTAACCAAATGGTATGCCATATATGTTTGGACCGTACCTTAGGTTTACAAAATAAAGGGGCAAATCTTGCTGGCATGGCTGTCATATGTACATGACTCATGGTCCAAAATTTTTTTTTTTTTTTTTCAATTTCAAGAAACCAAAATAGCAGCAAAATAAGAAAATTACACCTGTACATAAACAACAATACAATCTTATGTTTCAGGAATTATTTTGTTGTTGCAGGGTTGGAAAAGTGGAACGACAGGAGTGACTGCATTGATACGAGACAACATCCTATACCTAGCCTGGCTGGGTGATTCCCAGGCAGTTTTAGTGAGGGATGGCAAGGTTGTTTGTAACATAGAACCTCACAAACCAGACAGGGAGGTAGAGAACCTGGTCCATTTACTTTACATCTTTTTGAAACTAATACTGCATTAGATAAAAAGTTTTGACCAGCACACTCTGTGCAACAGGACATCAGTTCTCAAATATCATTCTGTCAACTTGTCTTTGATTGCCAGATAGGCTTAATTTAGTAGTGTTACTGACTAGAATTGTTTGAGTATTCTATCAACACAGACCACAAGACAAAAGAGGCTAGAAAGTTTATCTCCTGGACTTATAAAAATAATCTCATAATTGAACAATTGCCCCTGGATTTGTGCTATAGATATTACACCATTCTCACGCACCATGTGAGCATTTAGCTTCCATTTGCTTGGCAAGATGTAGCCATCAATGTGTTGAAAGTGTCACTAAAACCAACAAAAACAAACTACAAAAATCAAAATGAGATACAGAAATTTATTTTATCGTAGACAATGAATTACTGGATTTTCCAAAAGAAAATAATTTTGATTATTTATTGGAGTGGAATGCCAGAAATATTTTTTAACTGTTTTACTGCTCTGTTAATAGACACAGATAACATTATGACCAAGAAATTTGAGCTAATTTTATATCCTTGCTTGAGTGTCATACAGAAGACATAAAAATGGTACTAACAGCTGCCTTGCTTGGCACTCAGCATTAAGAGGTTAGTGTTAGGACTGGTCGGCCTGGTGTCAGGATAAAGTGACTGGGTGGGACATTGTGCTACATGTCTGTGGCATGATGCCCTGGTGCTAGACATCACTATAAACTGCCACACTGCAGACATTGTAGCGATATGACAGAACATTTTTTAAAGCTATGTTAAAAATCCAAATCACACATGCATATCCTTGCTTGATCTAATGATAAAATGCAGCTGAAGTTAAAATGCCACAATGTGCATTTACTTTTTTCTCCATCAAATACATTCCCCAATCACATTAACATTTGGGATATTAGCCTTCTACCTTGTGAATCCAGCCCTACTAAAAGACAAAAATAGTCTTTTTTCTGTCTGTCTCATGTGGACAAAGGGCAATAACTCTTGTCTATTACCACTTCTTGCCATCACGAGGTGTCCCCATTTTTGGGGGGCTTCACTGCTGTACTGATAACAACGTACATATTACCTCAACATGCTATCATTGAACTTATGTTGCCATTTACGAGTTAATGCAAAACTATTTTCACTTACTCTATTACTAACAGGGTGGTATTAGCAAGTTAGTAGCATGCAGAGTTGCTAATTTATGTTTTGTTTGTCTCTTGTATTGTTTCAGTAAAAATGTCAACTAAGTCCATGAAATGCAAAAAGCACCAAGGAAAGGAAGACAACCATGACTCGTTTATGTACTAAGTCCTCAGTATAGATCCAAAGTCAACCTCTGTTGCGAGGCTTTTCAGGGATGCTGAGTCCTCACCACCACCACCAGAGTTCATCACTTGCAACCATCAGCTACAGTCAAATCAGTGGCAGGGAAGGAGGATAATGTTCAGATGGTACAACCATCTGCCTTCTAACATATGTATCATCTGGTCCAGGAAACGACGACACAGTTATTGGTATTAGGTCTTTATTTCCATTGCTTGCTTCCACACCTTTTTCCAACTCATTGGTGGGGGTGGGTATCCCCCAAATTTTAGGTTACCCAGTGGGTGTAAGTGCCCCCCACATGCCAAGCTTGACCTTTGGTCCTGTAAGATGGGACACATGGAGTTTGTACTGGATCCATTGATCCAGTTCATAATACAGCCTCACCCAGTTGTTCCAGGATGGGAACCTTCTTGATAAAATGGTCCAGCCAACTAGGATTTATGGGGATCTTAGTGACAGATCTGTCCATTTAGCTATACCTTTGGTGACATACCCTCACTATAATGGAGATTTCAGTGACAAATCTTTCTGTCCAGCCAGTCCCATAGAGTGACCAGTACCGGTAATAGCCAGACCATACTCTATACTGTCGGCGTCCAGGCTGACCATAGCCAGGCAAACCAGCTGCCAGAGCTGGACTTCATATGTTCACTGCTTATCCACATGGAAGAGTTGATGACATTTTCAAAGAGGTTGGAACTGTGTTATCGATGCCACCTAGTATGACTTGTCCAGAGCTGCAAGTGGAACCAGATCAGGACTTGACACACAGTAAGATCAGCTGTTTTCAGATGCGACTATAGAATGGACTGAAAGGCCACAGTCAAGGAAATTTGTGTTGCCAACTTGCCCTCCACCTCCTATCACTACTCAAGACTATAAAGTTAAAGCATCGGTAGAGTTTGATGTAATTCGATGAGGAGGAAGAGACATCTTCCTTTCAGCTCCTTCCCCAATTGGCTAATATTATAGAGATCTATGACCAGCTTTAGGGTAGAATTGGTGACTTGGGGAATTCTAAGGCTTTCTTTTCACATAGCCAAGTGCCAGCGACATTCTCATCTTGCTGATACAAAACTCAGAAACCTTCAGTACTGATCTCCTGGCTGAAGACAAAAATCTAACAGCTGTTCATATGTCTGCTCCACTGTTTTATAAAGTAGACAAAAATGTTTTCCATGCCATGTCAAAGCTAACCGGGAATGTAGTCACTACCTCCTCAGTGTTAGATTTGCCTCATTGGCAATTTTATGACCTCATTTGGGTTACCATTGCTGTTTGGAGGAAGAATTGAAGAAGTTTGGAGGCTGGCATCTCAGGAGCTACCCCTCCAACTCACTGCTCAACCCACACGGGCATTTTGGCACATTCAGCCCCTGCCAGTTTGGAGGGATGATAAGCAGACTAGGGACAGGAGATCATTTTGGTTAGATGTCCAGTTTAGATCCCAGCCCAATGCTAGGAGACAACTACAGTCTAACCAAGCTTGGAGACAAGAACTAAGAAACCAAGTATTTCTGCCTTCAAGCCTCCTAATTCTAAACATTGACCTACCCTTCCCACCACCTGCAGACAGCCTACCTGTGGTCGGCCTACTCCTCCCATTTCAGGCAAACTGGATCACCATATTCCCTCAGAACCATTGGATAATCCAGATCAATTTGGAGGGAGCATTGGATTTTGTTTATCCAACCCCCTCACTTTTCCTCCTCTCCCCTATTCACAGACATACTGTCCGATTGGGAGAAGGATACCTTTCTGCAACAGGAGATACAGTCACACATAAAAAACTAGCAGTGGAGATTGTGCTTTTTGCACAGTCACCATGGTTTTATTCAAGGTTGTTTCTTATTTGGAAGGCAAGCAGCAAGTTTGAGGATGATCATCAACCTGAGCCACTTTGTCCAATTCATTTTGCCACTGAAATTCAAGATGGAGATGGTGAGATCAATCCACCTTTCCATCCGAAGGGATCAGTCTTGATCTGATCAATGCCAATTTTCATGTTCGTATGCACTCCGCATCACAGAAATTTCTTCGTTTTGCTTACTGCAACACAGTTTATCAGTTCAGAATCCTTCCCTTTTGCCTCAACAGCCCTTTTGTTTTTACCAGGTTAAGAATTGCATCATCACTCTGTTCTGATCAGTTTCATATACAATGATGGCATCATACATAAATGTCATCCTCCAGAAATATGTGGTAAGTTCTGTTCTACTACATGGCAGAAATGATCTTCTCTCACTTTTAGATCATCCCGACTTTCTAGTGAACTGGGAAAAGTCCGACCTCCGTCATCCCCAGCTTTTTTGTCCATCTGGGTATGGAGTTTATCAACAACATGAATGGTATGATTTCTATCAAAGGCTACCGCTCCATGATATCATACACATTCTGGCATCATGGTAGACATGATATCGGGCATGGTAAAGATCACTCTAACCTCATGAGCGGAAACCTTAATGAGGTGATCTTCTAGCCAATTTTTATCTCAATCCACCAAACTCCTTCACTCTGTTTCCAAAATGGAATCTGTCCTGCTTTTTAAAGTGACTCAATTCAAATAAATTCAAGCCTTTAGCACAAACTTCATGAAAGTTACTGTCATTTAAAACATGTTTCCTGATAGATTTAGATTCAGCATGTAGGGTGAATGAGCTGCTTGCCCATTCCTATGACCTGAACTATCTTCAGTTCAGATCAGATGGTTTGGTTGTCCTCTTGACAAAACCAGGCTTTGTAGCAAAAAATAGTTTACGGTATGTCAGCAGTCAAAGAGTTGTCATTCGCTTGCTGTGTTTCATAGGTCTAGAGCAGTTGCCATGCAAGATCCTGTTCACGCATTCAAGCACTATTTCAAATGTACAGATACAAGTCATGGTGTGTGCAGCACCTCTTTCTTCTGGTGAAAGCTTGAAAACAGGATATCATCCCTCAAGCCCTTGTTTCACTGCTGAAATGGTTTATACACTCAGCATACATGGAGGTCTCACAAGATCATAGTCACCTCGTTAAGTTTTCTGCTGATGAGGTTAGAGGGATCTTTGCGAGCCTCATGTTGGAATTAACATTTTGATCCAAGATATAGTAGAAGCTGTTGACTGGCATGCAGTCCACCTTCTAAGGTTTTGACATTAGAGATTTAACTTTGATGAGACAAACCTTGAATCTGGTAGGTCTGATTGCAGCAGCCCAGATGACCACCAGACCCATTTAAAACAACACAGCCTATCAGTCTAACTGGATTCGCTGGTAAAATTTTATAGGTAAGAAAATTTCAAGGAAATCAAAAATCACCCATCCTCTGTATTTTGGTTTGGGACTTTCTGCAGTGGTACTCCCAGCAGACTTATGCAATTGTGAATGTTCTATGATAGGTCCTTTTGTGTCAGGGTGGAATCACAAACTACCCAACTTCATCTCTTCCCCTCCTCCCCGCCTGACTCAGAAGCCTAGTTATAAATGCACTATAGGCAAGTTGGGAGGGTTTTAGAACTATACCTACCACCCACCAACCCACTGTTTTAGTACTGAGGATTTTAATAATGCTTCTCAGCAGTTGTTACAGTTGTTTAATCCCAGCAATGACAGGCTTCTCCTCCACACTTGATTTCTTATCAGTAGAACCTTTCATAAGAAGAATTTTCAACCATGGAAATAATCTCATAAGCTGAAGGCTCTTCACATTGAATGGAGAAAATGAATTTTTTGGGAAATTATATTTCTGAGAGAGAATATTTTCTCTCACAACACTATTAAACCCACCCACACCTCCCTACAAATGCATGCTTCCTTGTTGATGTATCACTCAGCTTCAACTGGTAAGTATTGAATTGATGGGTAATCATCAGGTGGTGGGAAGGGGAAATAATGGGTAAGATTTACCTTTTTTCTGTAATGTAGATAGGATAGACAGCAATTTTTCCTTTCTGGGAATCCTGGATTTTAGAGTTTATTTCCTTATGTTAATGTAATCTGGTAAGTATTCTCCAAGAAAATTATTTCAAAATTTCCTTTTTTTTTTGTATGAAAACAGTCATTACTTTGGCAAAATATATGAAGGGATTATAAGTAGGATATAAATTTGCAAACAGTGTCCTAAAGTAAATTTTCAGATCTTATTTTTATTGATGTGATAAGACAGCCATTAACTAGATTGTATTGACTAGAAAAAAATCCATGCATGTTGATGGTTTTTGCCCTCAAATATATACGATATAAAGAAAATCTGAGGTTTTTTTACTGTAGATATAAGGAAATATTTCACTTGTAAAATGGAACCAGTTTTCATTGTCATTTGTAACTTTACTACTCATGACAGTGCATGTACAATGTTCCACTTCACTCATGAAATATATTCTTGTATCTACTCAATAAATGTGGATATCCTCTTTGTGTGTGTGCATGAATGGTAACTTTAAGCTTTGATATTTCAAAGGTACTGTCTGGATTCAGCTCAAATTTGAAAAGTATATTTTTAGTTCCTCTAGTCATTAGGTTAGTGAACTTATGGTATGGCCTTTCATCTGTCATGCATTGCTTGTCCATCAGCAATTGCTTGTTACTATTCTGGAGGTCATATTACGATCTGGTTTTGATCAAACTTGTAATTTGGGCATATATCATGGTCTTGGATGACTTTGATAATAAGATTCATGCAGGATAATTGAAAAGTTTGATGCAGATTAATGATGTAATTTTGTATCTTATTGGCTGAGCTTGTCGTCACTTTGGACAGTAAATTGGATTTTACTCCAGCTCTGTAAATAAGCTTGTATCATCATTATCTTAGACATATTCTATAACAAATGTGTTTTTCAATATGACTCATGCAATGACCTTGCATTGTATTGGCTGTGCTTGTTACTTCCTTAGAACTTGAGATGATATATCTCATCCAGTATTTTATAACAGTTTACATCCTAATGTTGTTGAAAGAGTTTGATTATGAACAAGAGATTATGCATACTAATTGTGCCTTCATCATTGGAAATAAGTTTTATCTGACTATACTAAAGCAAATAAAACTTATATGATATCAAGTTTGGCTGACAGTTTGCATGGGGTTGTGTTCTTACAGTACTGCATAAGCCTCTTCAGTTAAATGGTTACTAATATTTGTGTAAGTCAGGTGAGTGATATAAGGTCCACTTTGGCCTGCTGTTTGTGTTAATATTACTAAGTCAGTAACACCTTGAAATTTTTATGCAATTAGTTATAATTTTCCTTCTCAAAAGTGGATGTGCAGGGCCTAGAGAAGAATGTAAAATATAAATTCTAATTTGTGTAAGATGACACTTGCTTTTAAGAAGGAAGACTCCCTTCATAGTATGATTGATACTTTCAGAATGAAAGAGAGAGGATTCAGGCCCAAGGAGGATTTGTTACGATGGTTGGTGATGTATGGAGAGTTGGAGGAAACATTGCAGTCTCCAGAGCCATAGGTATACTTTTTTACAACCTGCAGACAAAATTTGCAGGGCATCATAGTGTTCTAAGTCCATCCAGGCATATATGCTGGTGGGTGGGTGGGTGTCTATTTTTCTTTCCAGATCATAACTTAATGTGTAGTACAGATTTTAACTCGGCTTGGTATATTTGTTCACCTTAGCCAAAACAATTTTAGGGTCATTTGCTCCAAGTTCAGTGTCATTTTTTGGAGAAAAAAAAATATTTTGCCTGTACATTTTATTTCCAGATAAATTCACATGAACAGATTTTTAGCTCAACTTGGAACATGTGTTGCACTTATCTAAGGAAAGAACCCTTTCCATTTTTTGAGTCAGTGACTTGAAGGTCAAAACCATTGTTGCTAAATCTATATATTTGTCTGTACAATTAATTTATGAATGACACTTTAGTTCACATATTACAATACAGCATTTGGGGGCCCCGGGTGACCAAGTCGTCTAAAGGCTCACATTTGCTGATCACTGCCATCTCACCTCTGTCTGTGTGGGTTCAAGTCTTAGGTTTGGCCAGTGTGGGTATGTGGGAAAGCTTGCCAGTAGCTTCCCTTGGTTTGCTGACTCTTTCCCCAGTTTTTCAGGGTCTTCCTTCAACAGTTATACAGGCCACCGTGTATAACCATGTGTTCTGAAAAATGGCAGTAAACAGACAACAACAACATCAAGACAGCATGTATTTCTCTTAGCCGAAGAAGTCTGTTGATTTTAGGGTCAGTAGCTCCAAGGTCAAGTCTCATACTAAATAAAGATATTTTGACTGTGCATTTTATTTCAAGACTTTTCTTGTGAACAGATTTTCCATACATCTTTCAGAGATGCCCGTTGTCCCAAATATGGCATGAATGTCCCGAGTTGCCGAGCCTGTTCATGAATCATGCCGACGTATTAAAAAAATCACGATTTTTCATATAAACAGAATAATAAACGAAAGGAAAATTTTGGCAGAAGTTGAACCGTATGCGAGTATTTTCAGTTCTTTCAAGTCTTTTCTGGTAATTTCTAGCATATCATCAGTTATTATTATTATTATGGTCACTGATAAGCTTGACCTTAGAATGTGTTCCTTTATATTTCACAGGTGATGCTGGATACAAACCCTATATATGTAGTGATGCAGAAGTGATCTCCATGGAATTAGATGGAACTGAGGACTACCTAGTCTTGGCTTGTGATGGATTATGGGATGGAGTTGAAGCCAACGAGTTGCCTCGTATTGTGTTTGACCACTTGCTTGAGACTGGGGGAGACAAATCAGATGTGGCAAAGATGCTTGTACAGTATGCCAAGGATCATGACTCAAGTGACAATATTACTGTTGTTGTTGTATTTTTTAGAGATGATATTGCAGCCCCCAAACAAGAGTTTGGTTTGTTCAATTTTCAGGGTACATTATCTCAGGGAGATTTTAGTGGAGCAGGGGGAGATAACTCATTCTCTGACTCTGCACCTCCGACTTTAGGAAAGCTAAATGATAGTACAGTTAATACTCATGAACCAAGCAGGCAGAATGGACCAAGAGATTTTGAAGCTGAATTTGTCACTCACAGTTTCAGAAACACAAGAAATGAAATTTCACTCATGCAGAACTTACCAAATGTCATTCATGCCAGCTCCGATATAATGAATAGCATATCAGAGACTATTAATTCTCATCCAGGGAGTCAAGATGTAAAAGTCACTCTTGTGACTAAAGATAATGAGCAGTCTAATAACAATGAAACTGATCTCCAAAACCAGGAGAGTGTAACAAAGGGGAGAAAATCTAAGGAATCAAAGAAAAAACTGAAAAAGTCCAAAATGGACAGGGATGTTGATGAAAGGAAAACCATTAAAAATAATAAAAGAGGTAGGGCAAAATCCCCAATATGTTGGGCATTTACTGGAAAATACAAAGCTCTTGTTCAAAACCATAAACTGAATTATGCAGTGAAAGCTTCAAACCAAGGACATCTAGATAGTTTGGTACCCATGAAAGTGAAGGCTGACAAATTATTGAGTTCAAGCAGCTTGGAAAATGTGACATCTGACCAATTGATAGATCTTCACATCTCCTCAGTACCCTTGATAAGTCAAGAGGTGCCTTTAGTTCTATCGACCACAACTTCCACAACCTTGTCTACCTCTCCACAGCCTGTCTCCTCACAGAAGATCTATGGCAGCAGTGCTCAAATCCACTTCATTTCAAGCACTCAGAAGTTCCACAGTTCTTGGAAACCTAAAAGGCCTCAATAGGTGTCTGGCAGATTGGTGCAAGACCTTCTAGCATCTACCTTCTTCCATAGCAGGTTAGAGGGTGGCACATATCCAGGCCAGAAGGGACTGAATATCAGTAGGCCATAATTTATCACACATCAGCAAAATATAACTCTTCTTTTTCAATAACAAATATTCAGAATTTATTATATGGGCTTGAAATTTCTTTCTACAGATAAAAGACTTTGTTTTATTGTATATGATGGAAAATCATTTTACTTAGACCTATGATTATTCTACAGGGTAGTAAATTCTTTGATGTGAGAACAGAATGCAATCCAGTTTGGAAAGTGTTTGGCTCTTTATTTCAGGGGGGACATGTTGCTTATCCTGTTTCGGAAAGGAAAGAAAGTTTGTTTACCTTTTCTTCAGCAGGACAACATTAGTGTTTTAATGTGTGTAGGGAAGGGTAATTTACTGTTATGTTACATAATTACAAAAATGACAAATTACCAACTCCAGATATGAGTCATTTTGTCATTACTACTATATTAAGTCTGTCCTCTGACATTTTTATTATTTTCTAGCATTATTGGCCATAATAAGGAAGAAATGTACAAGTCACAATTCAGTTGTATATGATCTGCACACACATATCCACAGTTTGCATTGACATCATGCCTTTTGACTGTAAAGTAGTAAGTTCTGAGAGCCATTGCTTTTTAAGAACAAGAATTGGATGTTCATTGCAAATGATTGATAAAGGTATAAAGTAATCCCAACAATTGAATTTATTGTGAGTCGCTCAAAATCTGAGTTTGTTCTGGTTGGACCCTCTGCCATTGAATTGCAGATTGTATTATTGTTCTCTGGCAAAGTATGGTAATGTCAGAAAGTAATAAAAAGTCGCAGAGAACAGATTGGTACACTATAATTCTTCTCTAAATGTTTCTGCCTGTATATATGTTTATTTTGTGTTTCACACAATTTTATTAAAAGAAACAAGGTGACATTCATTTGGATGTTTGCTGTGTATATCCATGGTATATGCTGTCAGATGCCTATAGCACTTATCCTGTGTTAGGTAATCTTTGCATTTTCCTGATTTATTATTGGGGAAAAGAAAGAAAGAAAGGAGTGTGGACATCTTGTTGTGGCAACAGCTGGTTTCATCAGTTTAAAAACAAGGTAGATTGATATTATGTTCAGTGTAATTTTTATTTGGCACATCCTTGAGCTAATAATATTAGTTGGTGATTAATGACAAGGGAAATATGCTATCTCAATAGATAACTCTTTCATCAAGAAAATGTTACTGTTATGGTTGTCAGTGTTCAAAATTGATATGTAAATGCAGTCAATTTAATTCAGTTTCTCAAAGATAATTTTCTAGTCCTTGCACATGGATTTACTTGGAGCTGTCATGGTGAAGCTACTGGTAGGCGCATACGCAGCTAGAACCTGGATAATTGTATCTCCATTATATCACTGCATTTTTAGGGCAAGGCATTAATTTAGTCATGTCCATTGGTCCCAGGAAGCCTGGTAACAGGATTGTGCAAACAAAACCAAAAAACAATCACAGTTAAATTTGGTTAGCCTATTTGTAAACATATATAGATAACCTGATTCAATTTTTAGATGATTACAGCAATTTTTAAATCTTTTGCACTTTGGTTGGACTCTCTTTTTTTTTAGCAAAACCTTGCTAGCATGATGAAGCAAAACCAACTTGAGTCAGACTAATAAAATTGTATTCATATTTATCATGTTTATATTTCTTTATAGATGATTTGATTTTCAGAGCATTACATGGAATTTTTGCGTTTTTTGGGGGTTAAACATTTGAACTTTTTAGACTTTTACTTTTGAAGTAAAACCCTGTTAGCTTGATAAAATAGAAACCACTGAGGTTGAGGAATGGAATTTAAGTATTGCTTTTATTCATATGATCATGTCTTTACAGCCAAGTTTCAGTTTCTCAGAATTTTGTAACTTTCTGGATTTTGTTTTTAGAAACCTTGTTAAGCACAATTAAATGAAAAAACACTTGAGGAAGAAAGACAAGTGCAAGTAGAATAGCCCTATATCTGCCATTGCACCAATCGGTGTCTGTCATTTTACTGGTTGATTTTAAAAGATAAGCATTGAGCCTGATCTTGAGTATTGTGTGATGAAAGAGCAGAGTCTGTGCTGTTGCATGCCCATTATTCAGTATGCATTCTGGTGCATACCTTATATACTTGCTTATAAGTTGAATCAAACTTTAAACAACAAAGATCCTGATCTGACGTAGCATAATGCACCTGCAGATCAGGGTGTATTTTGTTTGTTCTACTGATTACTACTTACAAACTGCACAGACTCAGATCTGCCATCGCATTATTGTGCATTTTGCAGTTTTACTTTGCTTATAAGTGATTATATATGGTATGGTACTTTTTTAATCTTCTAGATACATACTTTACATATTGCATCTAGAAGATGCATGGAACATATTGTATCTACATGATACATATGAAACATATCTATAAGATGCACATTATATATATATATATATATATATATATATATATGTTGCATTATTAAGGTACATTTGGTACATATTGTATCTACAAGATACATGGTACATATTGTATCTACATGTTACATATGAAACATATCTATAAGATGCATATATATATATATATATATATATATATATATATATATATATATATATGTTGCTTTATTAAGGTACATATGGTACATATTGTATCTACAAGATGCATATTGTATATATTGTATCTATAGGATACATACTTTAGATATTGTATCTATGAGATATATGTTGTACATATTGTTTCTAGAAGATACATATACAAGATGCATATTGTATATATTGTATCCAAAAGATGCATACTTTACATATTGTATTTACAAGATATATGTTGTACATACTGTATCTACAATTTAACAGTAATTCAAAAAATTTTATTGTGGGTTTTATTTTTATCACATTAGAGTGTGGGGACCAAGTAATCACATAATTGTGCAGCTCAAATGATATTATTTTGTAATCACCACATGTATTAGTTGATATCTTGTAGTTGGGCTAATATGTTATTTATGTATTTAGAATTCATATACAATCACATAGCAGTATATCTGCACATTTGATTTTTATATTTATTTTTACACTATGTTATTTTCTGTATTATTGTACATCAAATGGCACATTTTATTCACTGTCATATCGTTACTTTAGTCCAGTAATCCTACCCAATGGTAACATGTAATACTGTAACCCAGCATTGTTATTTGTTGATTTTTTTAATCATCCTAAATTCTTGTAATTTAGTACTTTTATTAGTAACATCTTTTGAATCAACTGTCTCATAGTTTTTAATGTTTCATTGGTTGTTTATGAATGCATTATTTAGGCCTGTCATTTATGAATGCGTTATTTAGGCCTTTTCATGGTTTGTCATTTATGAATGCATTATTTATGCCTTTTCATGGTCTGTCATTTATGAATGCATTAGTTAGGCCTTTTCATGGTCTGTCATTTATGAATGCATTATTTAGGTCTTTTCATGGTCTGTCATTTATGAATGCATTATTTAGGCCTTTTCATGGTCATTTACGAATGCATTAGTTAGGCCTTTTCATGGTCTGCCATTTATGAATGCGTTATTTAGGCCTTTTCATAGTCTGTCATTTATAAATGCATTATTTAGACATTTTCATTGTCTGTCATTCATGAATGCATTATTTAGGTCTTTTCATGGTCTGTCATTTATAAATGCATTATTTAGACATTTTCATTGTCTGTCATTCATGAATGCATTATTTAGGTCTTGTCTTGGTCATTGGTTTTTTAAGTCAGATAAAATTATGATTGCCTTCAAATTTCAAAGGTTGTTAGTTTTATAGCCTAGAATAATTGTATTAAAAAATTGTTTCAGATAAAATTAAAAACTTTTTTTTATTTAAGTTCATTTGTATGTGTTCTTATATCTACTTAGTACACCATTATTAGGAAATAATTCCACTTGTTAACAACTTGCCATTAATGACATTACAGCTTGCCATCAAACTGTTACTATGAATAGCAACATTTCTCTATCCCATGTCTGTTAACTGTGAGGTGACAGAGCTTCCCAAAAAAAATAAATAAGGACTGGGAGATAAGTATGCAGGTATGTGTATAATTCATTCATACAATTTGATATTGAATGCAGATTTTTTAATTTCATTTCATTCATCATACCTACCAAGCATACAGACATTTGGATAGATTACAAAGCAGAAGTTAATTGGGTGGTCTATTCTCTGAAACATGATATTCAAGAAAATGATGTACCTTAATATGGATTATTGTGCTGGTATTGGCTGTCAGTATTGTGCAGGTATTGTAAGTCAGTATAGACAATACTTCATCTCCTTGTAAGAAAACAACTCATTTCAATAGAAATAATGTCTGAAAGTCTTCTGTATACATGAAAACCCACAAGTATCAATGAGTCATGTATCTCCATGTAAGTAACGAAAAAAATAATTCACAAAATGATAAATTACTATGAAGTTATACATGAGTATAAAAACTTTTGTTCAAGAATCCTGTATAGAAAGTCTTGAAAGACAATAAACTGGTAACTTATCAAAAAGTATTTTTCACTTTAGATGCATTAATATCTTTAAAATAAAAACAAGTATATGTACTTTCTTTTGATCTATCTGCTGCTTCAATAATTTTCTCAACTGAAACTGAGTTAAACAAAACCCAATAGTGTGAGTCTAATGGAATGCCCCATCTTTAAGTATGAAGTCACTGTATGCCATTTTTATTGCACTTTTAATTAATTTTAATATTTTTTAATTGATTACTGAAATAAACAGTTTTGAATCCCTTTTATGGAGTTTCTGAAAGATTCAGTTTCATTAAATACAGAGCCAATGCCCTCTGTGTTAAACAGTTGGTTTTCTGTGAAGGCATTAATAATTATGCTGGCATTCTGATGACCTGGTTTGTGTTAGAGAGACATAGTCTTATCAGAGTAGCTCATTCTTTTGAACATTGACATTTACAGTGCCTACTTTCAAGGGCTGCATCTATAAAAAGATGTGATTACTGCCGAAAATCTTAAAAGTAATGTGATTACTGCCGAAAATCTTAAAAGTAACATATTTCAGTGACAACTGGCACATAGCTCAAAATGAAACTGTTTCATCATTTGTAAAACATATGTGAATCCACACTAAATGATGATGAGGACATCTGGAGGTAAAAAATTGCTATCACATGTCTAATTATGTATGGATGTTGATACACTGGAACATTATCAGCAGGAGATAAAACAGATGAAAGCATTGATCTACACAGCTGTTATTCTGAAGTTTAGACCTCTTCAGGTAGAAAAGTTAAGAAGTTTCAAAGAAACTTCATCTGAATCAATTTTCCTTTCACAGCACTAGTCAAATTTTTTTAACGTACATCTATAATACTTCCTTGTGCCTGATCTTCTTGAAGCAGCAAGTAATTTCTAGTTATCCCCAGAAGAAGATTCTTAAGCTTTGAAGTGTTTGTTGATAGTCATCCAGTCAAATTAAGCATATCTGGATTGAGATGTTTTATTCTTGTTTTGACTTGCGTTAGAAGGTTTGACTGAACAGGAAGTTTCATTGTTTGAACTATTAGTAATTGCAGTAAATGTGGATACCAGTGTCTGCATAGCCAATGTGGAGCAATTCAAATTACACAGCAGCCATTTTGAAATTACATGGCAGCCACTACTCTGACTGAATGGATGGGTCCCTGCTTTCAAAGCTCCTGCTGTCAATTTCTTGGACAAGTCCCTGCTTTTGAAGTTATCAAAGCTACTCCTCTCAATTCCTTGAACAAGTCTCTGGTCACAGCTCCTGTCAGTTTCTAGGATGAGTCCTTGCTTTTGAAGCTGTCATAGCTCCTGCTGTCAATTTACTTTTTGAAGCTCTCTTGTCTGAATGAAAGGAAGACTAAGAGATGTCCCATGTATACCTGCATAAGAAAATGTCTTTGAAGCAAACTTTCTTGTTTGAGAATAATTTTCTCTGGAATGAGATTTTCTTTCATGTTTGTTTCATTCATGTGTTGGAGCTTCTCCACCAGTTTTCTTCCCAGAAACACCTCATGTAGTCAAGGGGCACATAAAATGTTGAGGAATCCACAGTAATTCCTGTATCTGACAATTCATTTAGATACACACTCACATGCTCCTTTCACCTTGTGCATGAGGTTACAGTCATTGAAAATTGATTTAAAGTTTTGGTGAAAGTTTTTACGTTTGCTGATATTTTGTAAACCCCATGATGAATTTTCCTTATACTCAGGATAATAAATCCTGAGGAATTTAAGATGATTCATTTTGTGATAGGCTTACTCGGTCTTTTGACATTATTGAGCTTCTAGTTTGAACTTTCTTTTCCTTGGACAGAGCATCATCCCTAAATATTTCAGTTAAAGTTTGTCTTTTTTCATCTGACATAGTGTTTTCTTTACAGAAATGTTCCAGTTTCTTAATAGACTTATCATATTCAGACATTCAGATTCCTTTCTGTCTCTCCTTTTGACCATGTACCAGAGAGATTGCATCATTGGTTGATGTTGCATGCCAGTGAGATTTCTGAAAGTCTGATGCCCTGGTATTCACGCTCCCCACCTTTCTTTTGAGACTGTCTTGTGGTCCAAATTGCCCAAGCAGATGTGCTGAATTGTCTTGTTTCTTGTCTAATTCACTGTACTTTTCATTTTGTTTTTAATTTAACAAGTCATATTTAGACTTAGTATTCATCTCCTTAGCACTTGTGCCATGTTTACTGTACATGGTGGCTGCACATTGTCCGTGTGTTAGCGAGTCGAACATTTCTCTTACACAGAGCTGCAACTTGCATTTTGAGGAATAAAGAGCTGCTTGAGTTGTATAACAAAATCACCTGAAAACAAAAATTTAAATTATTTCTTTCAGAAAACTCGTATACTGATGAAAACCCAACCCTGAATAAACTAAAAGCGACTGATAAACACTGTGATGATATGAGTTGACCTGAAGTCACTGAACGTAAAAAGATGCAGGGAGGTGTTGCTATTTGTAGTAATAGTTTCACTACACATGCTGTAATGTCATAAAAGCAAATTGTTTATTGTAGTGGTATGCTAGGTAGATATAATGAATTGGAGGATAAAAATATCAGAGGATTTGAAGATATTGATGGTGGTTTTCCTATTACAGATTTAGATTTATTGGCAGTACGTCAGCTGAGTTGGTAAAACTGATATTTGTGACATTAAATATAATCCCCATTTTAAGATTTTGGAAATCTTCTGTGAAAAAACTAAGATTAAATGTAATTCTTCATGTCACTATGTTGCAACAAGTCATGACATCACATTAGTGTTCATAACTCATACAATATATCATGGATTTTACCACTGCAGATTTTTATGTTGAACTTGTCAAAAAGCATATTACATTTGCTGTTGTGTTAGAATGATTATTTGGTTTCTTTCTTTGAAATGATCAATTGACCTAATTTTTAGTCATACCTGTATATTAATTGGTTTCATTTTTCGAATTGACATGATGAATTTACCTAAGTTTTAGTCATACCTGTATGTTAATTGGTTTCATTTTCTGGAATCTTTGTATGTTACTGTGTAATACTCGTGTATATATCTGAAATAAAGCTCCAAGGATTTAGAAAAGGGTTTATGTGCCTTCCTTTAGGAAGTGAGTAATGGAGGAAACAATTTTTTCTGTGTGATGCATGTTCTAGTTCAGAAGTTCTTGGACTTTTTAAAAGACAGAAGTTTATCTAAAAAATGTAGCTGTATATTTTAATGATTTTTTTTTTTTTCACTCTGCTATTTTCTGTTTCTTTGTTTTCATGCATAAATCCACTACTCCAAACAATATAGATAGGATTATTCTGATGTTCCATTAAACCCTGTACATACATACATACCTCTTAGTGCCCACACTTTATGTGGCACACCATACGTAACCAAATTAAGTTAACTCATTTTTTTTCTTTCTCACTGGCAAGTTCAAAGTTCTGTTATTGAGTTTATGGAATTCATATTATTTGTATCAAAATACAGTAAAAGATCAATAATTCAGATGTTTCCCATTATCTGGACTATAAAATCCTATAAAAGGACTATATATTCCATGTATCATGGTTGATTTAAACTTTATGTAACATCCATTGCACAATAAATCCTTGTATGATGCGATGATAATGGTTCAGGTGATGAATTGTGATTTTGGATCAGGTGGAGAAATCATGAGACTTTGGATCATTGGTGATAGATTGGCAGCCCATACAACAGGGTTGTTAGCTTTAGACTGGCAGCCTATACAGCAGGGTTGTTAGCTTTTGCTATCTAGTACCATAGACTGACAGCCCATAGAGCAGGACTTTCAGTTTTTGCTACTTAGTACCTAGTACCATAGACTGGCAGGCAATCCAGTAGGATTGTTAGCTTCTGCTACCTAGTACCATAGCAGCCCATACAGCAGGATTGTTAGCTTTGTTTTTTGTTACCTATACCTAGTACCATAGACTGGCAGCCCATATAATAGGATTATTAGCTTTTGCTATCTAGTAGCATAGGTAGCCACTGGTGGTTAAGTTGTCTGAGGTGCTCACCTTTACAGATCACAGACATCTCACCTCTGTCTGCATGGAATCTGGTGTTAGGTTTAGCTGAGTATGTGAGAAAGCTTGCCAGTAGCTTCCCATGGGTTGGTGGTTCTTTCCAGTATTTTTTCGTGTCATGTATTGAAAAATGGTGTTAAACCCAAAACAACAACAGCAACATAGTGCCATAGACTGGCAGCCCACACAGTAGGATTGTTAGCTTTTACTACCTAGTAGCATAGGTGACCCCTGGTGGTTAAGTTATCTGAGGCGCTCACCTTTACAGATCACTGACATCTCACCTCTGTCTGCATGGGTTCTGGTGTTAGATTAGGCTAGCATGGGTATGTGAGAAAGCTTGCCAGTAGCTTCACATGGGTTGGTAGTTCTTCCTAGTATTTTTCCATGTATAGCTTATCATGTGCTAAAAAATGGTGTTAAACCCAAAACAACAACTACTTAGTACCATAGACTGGTAGCCCACGCAATAGGATTGTAAGCCTATTACTTGATTAATGCCACCTAATCCTGGCCTTGTTGAAAACAGCTTGCTTATATGTATGAATCGGTGATTAAACCTGGTACCATAGAGGTGTTAAGTCCTTTACCAGTGTGCTATCCAGGCCCTACATTTATGGAACCTGGCCTGGAGTTCATTCAGCTTTTCAGTTAAAACATCTCAGGCTCTGACTTAGAACATGGAGTTTAGACATCAAACTTGCTCTTGATTTTTCAAATTTGGTTGATCATTTTTTAGGAGAAAAGCAGAAAGAACTGAACTATAACATTAACTTTAAGGATGCAACTTTTCAAACTTTTAAGCCAGTGCTTATTTTTAAATCTTATAAATTTAAGGTCTAGCTTGACAAAAGTCATTGGAATACATGAATATGAAGGGATAATCACGAGATCCAATAACCTAGAAGGTCTTTTAGTGATGAACAGTATCTTAAGGGACACACCATGTTTACATAAATCAGTAATTCAGAAGGAGTGGGGGAGGTTGTAATACAGATAATTAGGGCTACTTTTCAATTGTATATGTTATGTTGGAATTGAACTCAAGTTGCATTCCCTTGCAAAAGATTGAAAATTGACATAATGGCATGACATGATTTTGAGGTTTTCCCAATGAACAGTGAAATATTTTGAACAACAGAGTAAAGAAAACAAATGGGGAATCCATAGTCCTATTCCTTCAGATGGTTAATTAATTTTGCCATCTTTTATCTGCATTGGCATAGAAGATGAGATCAAATGTGCTTCAAATGAATAATTCTTATTATGCAAACTTACATTAAGACTAGGCAAGGATCTCTTTGAAAGAGTTAGAAAAATATAATTATTACTGGATCAGCCTCTGTTGGCTACCATGGTGTATCTTCAGGCAAGGCTCTTTACTCTAATTGTTTCATTCATGAATAACCTACTTGTGTTGCTGAGCCATCACCAAACCAAAGCAAATCAGTTATCTAAATGCTAATTGAGTGGTCTTTTTATCGTTGTGACTAAGCAGTTGACTGCAAGATTTGAAATTTTCTTCTTGCATAGTTGTCTGAATGATCAATAAGCCAAACTAAATCCATAACTATACATCAGGATCACATCCTTTTTGCAAATCCCTTGTGTTGATAAAAATTGTCTCCCTTGGCCTGAATACTTAATGGAGTATGCTTTAGGAATGGCAGGTAGCTAGCTATATATATTCTTGATCTATGTTTGTGTTACCCGGTACTGTTGTGTTGTCAATACACTTCATTGCAGTTACCCTTCGAATAGTTGTCTCTGATCACTAGATGATATACACAATAGGGTAGGACAAATAACGATGGTTTATTATGATGTGTTGATATTATTGATTTTAATATTGTTCATGATTATGTTTCTGGAATAATTTTTAATTTATAGATACAGTCATGAATGAAATGTGTGACTTGAACCACTGTCATATTTGTTTTTTTAAAATTTCCTTCATGCTCAGTCTCACCATGTCATTTTAAAGTTGATGAAATTTTATACTCGAGTCTTTGCTGTTAAGAAATTGTTTTTTTGATCAGCATGGTGCTTACAATTTGTAATTCATAAGAAAGAAGTTACCATTTTTCACTAAAGCTAAATGTGAATAACACATTACACTTTGATGCTATTTGATGGACGTTGATTGGTCCCATCTTCTTTAAGCTGTGTAGACCTTTTGTTTTCCAAGAGTAGCTATGCATTTTGTAATTCTAATTTGCAAGCACTTAGTTTTTGTTTTCTTCTTTCTACTTTTGCATCTGTGTATGGTCTCCCACCATGTATGGACTTCCCCTGGAAATTTAAATTCCCAGTTGATTAAATTATCTGGACAACCAGTTTTCTAGAAAATATCATTGTCGTCTTTGGTGGATCCAGATAGTATCCATTTTATTGTACTGTAAGGCTGTCAAGAAGTTAATCATGTCATTGAGGTGTGCAGTTTAAATCCCAGAATAGACTAAACCATCTTGGAATATTTTTGTGGGGTTTTGTAGTGGGGCTTTTTTTATTATTAAATTAACATTTTTCTTTTTATTACATTTGTAATGCCTGCCCAAGACTTGATTTTGTCTTTCTGTTAGTACTAGATGATTAGATCCAATTTTAGAGTTATCTGTGAAAGTTATTGGAACAGTTCAGTTTGCTAGACAAAGTCTTTGGTTCGTGACCTTCACACAGAGTACTCATTGTGCATGCTTTCCATCTGGATTGGGAAAATATTGGTAATAATGAAGATACATGATGGAGGTAAGGTTTTTCTGTAAAATGTTTTAAAGGTATTTCTGAAATCCCATCTGTGATCTTTGATAGAAGATTGCATTCAGACTTATTGTTTCATTAGATATTTAGTTTTAGTGTATCTTGCAGTTTAAGAAGATGTGTCAAGGGAGTTCTTTTCAAATGTTGCAGATTTTATACATATTAGAGTTTCTAACATTTTTCAACTTGTTAGGGACCCACTTAATGAAGTTGGCAGAGCCCTGTAGTAATTATGCTGTGTCCACCTGTCAATTCATATGAATGCTGGCTTACCGTCCATGGTTTCCACAAGATAATTTTAATGGCACATGTTGGATTTTAACCAAATTTGGCATGCAGCTTTATGTTCTTGAGAAACAGCGAGTTGGTATTCCGTGCCATCATGTAGTCGTTGAATGCCCCTTCTCCAAACATTTCACAATAGTTATTCAGTTTAAGGCCCTGCTGAGGAAGTTGCAGTGAGTGGTATCCTTAGTGATGCACCCATCGCTAACAGCTCTAGTTTGGTTCCAGGAGAATATTCCAGTCACCTTTAATGTAATATAGTGTACCATAATCATTTACCAACAGGATGAGTCATACTATCATGGTTGAGTCCAGGCTGTTTTTGGTATTCCAATTAAACAGAAATGCATGTTTGTTTGTTTGTTTTTTCTTAAATCTTTTCTTATTCTACTTACCTCAAGTGAATAAGATATGTATGTAAATAGAATAATCTTGTACAATTTTCTATATCCTTAGCAACCAAGATGACTGCAGCAAGTTTGTTTTATAATCCTGGTTTCCTTTATATAAAGTGCCTTTGTTGCACATCAGAGACTGTATTTTCAATCCTGTTTTTGACAATAAAATTTTGTATCAATACTGTTTTTATTTTTCTGTGTTGCAGAAATCCCATCATTTTCAAGACAAAAGATTTTTCCAGCACAAAAATTGTCTTTTGAAATATCTTTTTTGTTGCACTTTTGTGGTTTTCAGGTAGATAGATCCAGAGCAACAAAAAAAATCACAAATTTGAAACGAGCTGTCACAGCTGCTGATATGGAGATAAATAATGGAGACTAAACTGGACTTGCCTTTTATGCTGTTTTGCAACTTTCAGAAAAATCTTCACATAGGCGTACATTTTTCTACCCTGATTTCAATGTCTCATCCACTTCAACTGAACTTACACAATGTGATACAGGACATGTTTAACTATATTACCTCATTTTCAGTTCATGGGGTACAATGAGGGATAGATGGATACGATGCTTTCTTTGGTTGACTGATAGGCATATATTACAATTTAAAAATTATTACCTCAGCTGGCTGAAGGCCATTTGAGCCCATAGTATGACCCTGTGTCTGCTGTGCTTTGTCCATTCTGTGACGGTCAACATTTGACATCTTCAAAACTGCAGATCTAATTTCACTCAAACATTATTGGAATTTTCCTCTTGACATGCTATTAACGTTTTGGTGGCTATTGTAACTGCCAGAGGGAAAATGCATTCTTGATCTCTACATCAAAAAAAAAACAATTTTGACCAAACATTTTAGTAATGCTTTTAGGACTTCTTCAGCCAAAGATGTGGTTTTGGTGACTTTCTAGCAACCGTGTGGCTTCAATAGCAACAAGGTGAAAAATGCTCTTTATTTTGCAGCTCTAAAACTACCAAGCCAATTTTAATAATTTTACAATAGGAATTTTTCAAAACTTGTGACTGCACTTTGTAGAGTTTATTTTTTACATGTTCAGCAGCTGTATATCTTATGTCTACATCAGTGGGTTGTCATCCAGTTTTGCGTCTTGTTTACCAAGGTTCAGTACACTTCACATCATTCCAAGACTTGTACTTATTTAACTATATTATGTTGTGCTACATCAGTGTTGCCCAAGAAGCCACTAAATGCAGTTTTTATATGTGCTGTAAAATGTCTGCACAAAAGTTGTAACTATCAGGCAACTAAAAATTTAGGAGTAATAAATAACGACTTAATTGATTTACATGCTTTGGTAAGGCATGAACAACATCAAGATAAATAGGAGTCTCAATGAATGAGTCAGAGTTGCAATAAATCTCCACTTTCGTTTCTGATAATGCTTTCTTGTACAAGTTTTACTGAGTGTACATTAAAACAACCTACTGTGACCAATTGCACACAAATAAACTACTTCCCAACAGCAACATAAGTTAAGTCCAGTGCTCAAAGAAAAGTTTTTTTGGGGAACAGGCCCAGGGCTGATGACTTAAATAAACTCACAAGCCCTGACTGAAATTCTGCAAGCCCAGACTGAAATTTCCACATGACCAAAATTTCCCCCTTTTTAATATTGTCACACAATGTCGCAATAGCTACAATTCGAATATAAATTCAATAGGGTTCAAGGTAATGCAAGTGTCATTAGTGTTCATAACTACGCTCACAAGGGACTGGATGGTCCTGGCATTAAAACTTCTCTGCTGGATTCTCTGAGTGAATCATGGTCAGAAGTGAGTTGACGTATGTTGATGTGTTGTTTGCAGCATGTGCAAAGAATTAATAGCCCACCACCACCACCCATATCTTTTTTTCTGCAGGCATGCTTCACCAATAGGAGTTTGAAATTTATTTTTGTTGGGCTTTGCTGACAGCTAATTGCTTCCTAAATGGGCTTCAAAAATGAATTAAACTTTAATACCAACAACTGAAATGATCATGCTTTGGATTATATATATGCAGTACAATCCAACTTCAAAGAAACATTGCAGCTGTTCACAAACTTGTTAAAAATATAATGCATATGGCTTAAACATTCTCATTCAAGGCATCGGTATGCAATACCTTTTGTTCTTGTACATGCATCTAGCAGCTTTTTGATTTTACCTATAATGGGTTATTCCACTTCCTGATCCTACCTGTGCAAATTAGCATAATGGGCTCACCCACTGCAACCTTCAAACACACCTCACTAGCTACTGTCAGCCAGCTTAGTAATATGTGAAATGGTGGTTTATACCTGACCTCTTTGCCTTTAATTGCCACTATTTAAACTGCCCAAGGGATAGCTTTACATCAGCTCCAATCATGACTGTATACCATTCATACATGATACATGTAAAGGGCATATACTAAAAGTGGTGGAGTTTTTTTTATTTTTGAAGATTACTGACAAATTGTGTTTTCTCGAAACATGACTGTGTCAGGGTGTTTTGGAGTACAAAATCGAATTTTTAGCATGACTTGCCATTCTTCAATTTGATTAAAATCAGATCTCAATTTCAGATAGGACAGCGGTGATCTGATTTAGATTGTGCTGTGTTAATGGCAGGTATGTCAACATCTTGAAAATACATTTACACATTTCATCAGTGTGGTCAAAGTTTCCTCAGGCAAATTATAGAATTTTTTTTCAAAAAGCCCAATGGGCACCTCACTTAGAATACAAGACGTGCCCGATCTAAAATTATAGGGGCCCTGAGTGTCAGGATATCAGATTTATTTAGCACTGGTTTAGTCCCATTTGATGTGTAAAAGAATAAACTTATATTCTGATATGAGACAAATTATTCTTTATGAGACCAATTCCATATTAAGACCACTTTTTTTACTGTCAGATTTTCGGTTTTGCTATATTAAGAATTTATATGGCTTGGAGGGTTAATGTGACACTATAATTGTGCAGACTTAGGGGCATGGGCATAAACCGAGTTTGATTACTATTCTATGCTTCATATGTATTGTATACTAATTAGAAGCAGATACTAATACTGATGAATTTAAATCATAAATGCTTTGAAAGTATATTTTAAATTCACCTTTGAACAAAGACCTTATAACATCCGTATAATTATTCCAGGAATAAAATTATCAATTACCTTAAGAGAACATTTCTCTTCATTACCATTGGCTGAGAAACAATTAAGGGAGGAAAACACTGTTGGTGATAATTTATTTGTGATGAATGTTAAAACCGAGTTATGTCGCTGGGCATGAAATACAGATGACAAGAAAATTGCCAATGGTGGTACGACTCAATTGAAAAACTTTGTTGTGTCTAAATGGTGTAATTTGTTTAATACATCTTGTGTATTAACTTACATTGCTCTGCAGTAAAAGTGTCAAAGAAACAGTTAAATACAAAGGGTAATGCAGATCACTGGAGTATGAAATATTGATCACTGTGATCTAGTTTTACTTAAAGAGTGAAGTACTTCTTGTGATGCATCCTATGCATCAAGTTTCATTGCTCTGCAGTAAAAGCATCAAAGAAACAGCTAAATGCAAAGGGCAATGCAGTCATTGGAACATTAAATATAGGTCACTGTGATTTAGTTTTGCTTGAAGAGTAGTACTTCTCATATTGCATCTATTTAGCAAGTTGCATGACTGCAGGCAAAAGTGTCTGAGAAACTGAGCAAAACAAAGAATGCATGTCACTGCAATGCGAAATGCCAAATGACATGACTGCAAGCAATGGTATGTAAAAGCTGAGCTAAACAAAGAATAATGTAGGTCACTGGAGAGTGAAATACCATGTTACAGTGACTTTGCATGTAAGGCTGCAACATTCTCTAATATGTCTAATTGTATACACAGCATAGACACTTTGCCACTTAATCAAACTGATTCTAAACCTTTCCCCTGATCTGTGCATTAAGGTTTACATCTGACAGCTATTTATATGTAAGCCACTGATGATATGCATGCCATAACTTTGTTCGGCTTGCAATAGTTTCATTTAATGAACAGCTTTAACATCGTATTATGACAAAATTCAGTTTTAATGAAATAATTCAGTTTTGTAAGATATACTTTTTGTTTAATGAAATCTGACAATCTAGGTAAAACATCTTTAGGATCATCATAATAAGCTGATAATGCAACTGGTCACGCTACCTTTATATGTGCTAATGATGCTATTGTAGGTTCTACAAAAACTAAGAACTGCAGTAGCTTACTAACTAGAAAAGGCATTTCTTTACAACAAAATGTCACTTATCTAAGGTTCTGTGAACATGTTTTTCAAATGTAAATAATATTTAAAGAAATTTTTGTCAGCATCATCAGCAAATTAACATGATGTGTGTGGTACAACCAGTTTTGTCAATTTCAATTTTGTCCAAGTGATGCCCCATTTGATATAAAAATAACCCAAACTTTAAGAATGAACAGAAAAATCTTACTAAACAGTCCTTTTAAGCAGAGATGTGGAAAATGTATAATTTAATTGGAAAAAATAGTTCCTATATACTGGCAGCCACATATATAATCGTTTACATCATTACCAATGTTGTAAATGTTTACAAATTTACACATTAACATTGTAGCCTTATCTGCATTCAATTGCCTGAAAAACTAGGTAAACTCAGATGGTTTTTGCAGGTCACTATGGTGGGAAATACAGGGCAAAGTGATCTAAATTTGAAAGATGTAGTACAGTAGATCTGGGTCAGTTGTGTGCATTATACCTGGCACATACAGTATACAAAATCTGAATCTGAAATCTGGTCAAATCTATTCTTTCACCTGGCAGTAAAGTTAACATTTTTGTGTTAGACTAACAATCCTTCTGTACAATCTGCCAGAGAGAGCTTTGATGCAATGTTGAATCAGCTCAGAACTTTGTGCACCATTAATATCCTGAGGTGTATTTGAAAATGTTTAGTTGATGACAGTCTTAATGTTTTCTGAAGGCAAGTAATATTCATTTGTCAATCAATGAAGAATATGGTTGAAATGTAAACTGTTATGACTTTGTTGACACTAGCTCAGCAATTTTATTAACCATGTCTTGGAAATTCCTACAAGAAAACATGATGTTCTGTAGCTTTGTAAAGTACACTGTCCTTAACCCTACCATCATTTCATGTCCCTCTGCCAAAAAGTAAGGAAACCTTAACCTACCATCATTTCATGTCCCTCTGCCAAAAAGTAAGGAAACCTTAACCCTACCATCATTTCATGTCCCTCTGCCAAAAAGTAAGGAAACCTTAACCCTACCATCATTTCATGTCCCTCTGCCAAAAAGTAAGGAAACCTTAACCCTACCATCATTTCATGTCCCTCTGCCAAAAAGTAAGGAAACCTTAACCCTACCATCATTTCATGTCCCTCTGCCAAAAAGTAAGGAAACCTTAACCCTACCATCATTTCATGTCCCTCTGCCAAAAAGTAAGGAAACCTTAACCCTACCATCATTTCATGTCCCTCTGCCAAAAAGTAAGGAAACCTTAACCCTACCATCATTTCATGTCCCTCTGCCAAAAAGTAAGGAAACCTTAACCCTACCATCATTTCATGTCCCTCTGCCAAAAAGTAAGGAAACCTTAACCCTACCATCATTTCATGTCCCTCTGCCAAAAAGTAAGGAAACCTTAACCCTACCATCATTTCATGTCCCTCTGCCAAAAAGTAAGGAATTAACCCTACCATCATTTCATGTTCCTCTGCCAAAAAGTAAGGAAACTTGAATCAGTGCCTATGTACTGCATGTCTATGTCAAAAATAATGACAGAAAATGAGCAATCAGTTCTTCTGATTTTTTTTTTTATTGTATTCAAATTTCTTTGGAAACAAAATGAAAAAATCTAGTTGCCACTCAAGCACCTAGGTGCAAACAACAACTGAAACAGTACACAGAAAATATGGAATACAAAAGAAACACAATGTAAAGTAAATGATTGGAAAATTACCATAATAAAATGAATTTAAATGCACATTTTCATCCAGCATTTATCGGCATGATCAATGCTATGGACAAAATACAAAATGAAAATAAATGAATTCTACATTAAAAACTAACAAAATAATTTATCTGTATTTACACACTTTAATTATGATGCCCTTTGAACATTCTATTACAATAGTAAGGTATATTAAGGCAGTGTATCCCCATAGGGGTGCAAGACTGGGAGTCAAAAATCTCCTTGTTCTCAAAACTGGGGGTCAGACTGTAAAAAACAAACTTGGTATCAAAACTGTGGGTCAAATTAAAAATCTGGGGGTCTCTGAAGCACAAATGAGGACAAAGGGAAACACTGATTAAGGTGTCATTAAGCCACTTACATCTACATACCCAACTTTTCACTCATCCATTATAACAAAATTTTTATAATTTCTTTTGAAATCCAATTAGTCTGAAAGAAAAAGATATGCAAGGAATAGAGAAAATGTTTTGAAAATGTCAAAAAATGTAAAAGTATGATACAGTAATGCACCAATTATCCTGATCCACTGGAACAATGGGAGATTATTTGGCAAACTAGTCATCTGGATAATAAATTTTAATTAATAATGGATTTAAATTTTCTGGGGACATCGTAGGAATCTATATAATCAGATGATCTACATCCTAAATAGTAAGCATGACATAATTCTGACTTTGCAAGAATGAATATAAGTCAAACAACTAGTATGACTATCAAAGTACTATGAATGCCTTCAAATTATCATGCATTTTCTTAAATTGAGTCAAGCTCAGTTAATATGTAGTTCTCAGAACCACAGATTTGATTATGTCATAACAGAAGTGTGTAATCTGAACCATATGACACAATAATTAAAAGGACTAGGTCATACCATACAAAATTTTACAATGTATCCAAGAATGTTACATGTCAGTTTAATTATCCTGGCACTTGCTGAAACACATTTTGAAGAGACAGTGTGGAAAAAAATGATATAATAAATGGGAAATAACAATCTTGTACCTGAGGATTTACAGACATTATGTTGGTTTTACTGCTGCTTATTTTGTTTTATCCATGATGTATCAGCTGTACTGGTAAATATTTGATGGTAACATTTTACCATGATGTATCAGCTGTACTGGTAAATATTTGATGGTAACATTTTACCATGATGTACCAGCTGTACTGGTAAATATTTGACGGTAACATTTTACCCATGATGTACCAGCTGTACTGGTAAAAATCTGATGGTAACATTTTACCCATGATGCATCAGCTGTACTGGTAAATATTTCATGGTAACATTTTACCATGATGTATCAGCTGTACTGGTAAATATTTGATGGTAACATTTTACCCACGATGTACCAGCTGTACTGGTAAATATCTGGTGGAAAACTTTTACCCATGATGTATCAGAAGTAATGGTAAATTTGAAATGGTAAAATCATCCTTCAGTACTTATTTATTATCCATTTTTTTGAAAGTATTTTGAAAATTTTATTGTCATTCTTCAAATCTCTTGATTACAGGCTGACATAAATGTTCTGAAAGTTTATCATTTTTATGGAAGCTGCCATTGCAATCAAATATGTACCAAAAAAAATTTAGCACTTTGAAATTCTGTATTGAAGTGAATATGACAATGTGTGTATATGTGCTTGTGTATGTGCTAGAACTGGTTTGAAAAACAAACATGCATATATATATATATATATATATATATATATATATATATATATATATATATATATATCTACCAAGACACAAAGTGTACACTTCTCAATATAGTTAACATGTTATGTCTTGTCTCGTGTATACCGTCCACCAACAGAGATAGAGACAGAAAAGACCCCGATATGTTGTGCATAATAAACAGGAAAGTTCAGCATGCTTCCCATATGTTCTATTTGTACAGCAAACAGCACAGATCCTGAACTGATGTAGCAGATTACACTGGCAAATCAGCATCTGTGCTGTGTTCTACTTGTAAAGGTTAATCTGCTCTGCTGTGGCAAAATGCATGGGCAGATCAGCATGTGCATTGTGTGTTCTTCATCAACAACAAACAGTAAAGTTTCTGATCTGTTGTGGCATAATGCATTAGCACATCAGCATTTACACTGTATTCTATTTTTATATTAAACAGCACTGACTTGCATCTGTGCTGTTTTCTTCTGAAACAGCAAACACCACCTACCCTTAACTGTAGTGGCATAATGCACCAGCAGATCAGCATCTGAAGTGTGTTCTACTTGCATCGCAATACCATAGACCATGATCTGCTGTGGCATAATTCACCAGCAGATCAGCATCTGAAATGTGTTCTAATTGTATAGCAATACCATAGACCATGATCTGTTGTTGCATAATGCACCAACAGATGAGCATCTGCACCAAATTCCACTTATATAGCACACTTCCAATTCTGATATTTTGTGGCATAATGCACTGGCAGATCAGCATTTGTGCTGTGTTCAACTTGTACAGCAAACACCTTAAACCATCTGTTGTGGCATAATGCACTGGCAGATCAGGATCTGTGCTGTGTGTTCTACTTCTATAGCAAAAGCATAGAACCTGATCTGTGAGAACATTATGCAATAGCAGATCAAGCCTGAAAAAAATTTCTTGCTCTTCAGTCTGAGTCTGAGATTTTACTTTCATTAAGCTCAAACAATGTTACATTTCTGAAAGGTTTCTGAATGGCTGACAACAGAAACTCAATCTCAGGGCCTGGAAATCATAAAATCTGTAAGCTTGAGTCTGAGCTTGAAATTACAGTTTGACCAAGTACAAAGCCAGATCTGGGTTTAGACTGTTTGCAGTTGGGTGTTTAGTACAAATAGGTAAATATGATTAGCTTATAATCTTCCCATGTAATATGCCTCAAACCTTGTGAGATTAATAGAATAAATCTGGTACATGCTTTATAGACAATAGGGAAATTCCACCCCAAGCTTCAAAATCTGTAGGCAATCACGAGGCTTTGCCAAGCTCCTGCCCATCAATTCTGAACAAGAGTGGGATTTTCCTATCTCACATCAATGTATATGATTAATCAATTTTCAATCATTCCTGCATCTGATAACGTGGTTCATGTTATGACCCTTGTTGAATAATAATTGTAGCATGATGCAAACAGACATCCTCTGCATCATAGGCAATGACGTCAATTTCAAAGCAGGTGCTCTCCTCATGTGGGAAAGGTGTATCATACAGAACTTTATCACCCAGGTATAATGTATTATAAATGTGTTGGAATGAGAGAAAATAGACACAAACAATTCCACAATATATTTCACACACAACATTACATACAAAATATGAAATTTTCCTTGCTCATCATTTCATCACATGACATGCTAATGAAAAATGACACTGCATGTGCACTGTCAATTTTTGCAACCAGCAAATAAAATACAAAATACAAATAGCATACGTTTTGATGAATATGCCGTTAAATAGTATATAATACCTGAGAGAAATAGCTTGGTCCATACTTGAAAACCTAGTTTTTATGTTGATCATTACTGCTGCTAGTTGATGACTAAGAGGATGACATTGAACCACAAGTGTTTATATTTGTCAGTGCTTGTTGCAGGCAAATCACATAATACACATATAATGCTATCATAATAATACATATCTAATAGCACAAAACTTCATACTGAGCTTTCCATGTTTTTTTATTGTAGCTGAGCTCTATTAATGGGTAGATTATATCTCATACATTTTTTTCAACTTCAAAATCTCATGATGAAACAATACAAATGACTTAAGTTGATGCCAGAAACCATTAATTGCACTTTTGTCTGGATGTATATGCCTTCTTCACACAAGAAGATACAAAGCCAAATGTTCACATTTTTCAGATAATGCAGACTTGAAATATAAAACATGTTTAAAAATGTTATGACATGATCTATTTCCACTACAGAATCTGATATGACGATGTTCCAGTCTTGTATCATATTAAAACGAAAGTACAAAATAATCCATCACATTCTATTAGCTGTTGATCCTGCCTGAATAACCAAAGGTCCAATACTGTTCAACTACAGCAGCATCATTATGGGTTCATCTATACTACTGAGGACTCCTCCTCATCTGCATTCCTGCAAGAAACAATAAACAAGAGAAATAAATGCTTAGCACAGACGCCATCATGGATAGCAAATTTCAACAGCACTTATATTCATGTTCAAATTAATATTTTGACAATTTGAGTCTCAATTCAAATTTTGTGCACAAGTTGTTTTAGGACGGCTTGGTCAGATTATCTATTCTCAAAACTTTTTCTGAAACTTAAGCTGTGTTTGGGTACAGCTGTCTCACTGGAATTTTCAATACAAGAAAGGCCAAGTTTAGAATCATCCTGAAGATTCAATCATTCAAAGTAAATTCCAATATTATGTCAAAAATTTTAATCTTTGAGATGAAGCAGAAAAACTGGAGAATACAGGATTAATAGTTGCAATTACCTTGAACTGTTAGCACTATTTGGTGAACTGGAGCTAAACTCGACTAATGGTCCCTCGCTGCTGTCATCACCACCACCACTGTTGCTGCTGTTCCTACTGCCTGAGCTAGTATTAGCTCTTGTTGGACCAGAGTTATCTTCTTTAAATGATTCTGTATTCTCTGAAGACTTCTCAGGGGTTATCTCCCCTTTGCCTGTGCTCTTGTTTTCCTCCTGAGTGCTGTCCCCTTTGGATGCCCTTGCTGATCCAGAGTCCGAGGTCTTCAAGAAGTTAAATGACCATGGAAAGTCTGAAGGAAACAATGGATCTTAGTTGGGCATATTTATTAATACCATGTCATTAAAGTCAAGCTACTATTGAGAGTCTTAGTTGGGCATATTTATTAATCCCTTGTCATTAAAGTCAACTACTATTAAGAGTCTTAGTTGGGCATATTTATTAATACCATGTCATTAAAGTCAACTACTATTAAGAGTCTTTGTTATGCATATTTATTAATACCATGTCATTAAAGTCAACTACTATTAAGAGTCTTAGTTGGGCATATTTATTAATACCATGTCATTAAAGTCAAGCTACTATTAACAGTCTTAGTTGGGCATATTTATTAATACCATGTCATTAAAGTCAAGCTACTATTAACAGTCTTAGTTGGGCATATTTATTAATACCATGTCATTAAAGTCAAGCTACTATTGAGAGTCTTAGTTGGGCATATTTATTAATACCATGTCATTAAAGTCAACTACTATTGAGAGTCTTAGTTGGGCATATTTATTAATACCATGTCATTAAAGTCAAGCTACTATTGAGAGTCTTAGTTGGGCATATTTATTAATACCATGTCATTAAAGTCAAGCTACTATTGAGAGTCTTAGTTGGGCATATTTATTAATACCATGTCATTAAAGTCAAGCTACTATTGAGAGTCTTAGTTGGGCATATTTATTAATACCATGTCATTAAAGTCAACTACTATTAAGAGTCTTAGTTGGGCATATTTATTAATACCATGTCATTAAAGTCAACTACTATTAAGAGTCTTTGTTATGCATATTTATTAATACCATGTCATTAAAGTCAACTACTATTAAGAGTCTTAGTTGGGCATATTTATTAATACCATGTCATTAAAGTCAAGCTACTATTAACAGTCTTAGTTGGGCATATTTATTAATACCATGTCATTAAAGTCAAGCTACTATTAACAGTCTTAGTTGGGCATATTTATTAATACCATGTCATTAAAGTCAAGCTACTATTGAGAGTCTTAGTTGGGCATATTTATTAATACCATGTCATTAAAGTCAACTACTATTGAGAGTCTTAGTTGGGCATATTTATTAATACCATGTCATTAAAGTCAAGCTACTATTGAGAGTCTTAGTTGGGCATATTTATTAATCCCTTGTCATTAAAGTCAACTACTATTAAGAGTCTTAGTTGGGCATATTTATTAATACCATGTCATTAAAGTCAACTACTATTAAGAGTCTTTGTTATGCATATTTATTAATACCATGTCATTAAAGTCAACTACTATTAAGAGTCTTAGTTGGGCATATTTATTAATACCATGTCATTAAAGTCAAGCTACTATTAAGAGTCTTAGTTCGACATATTTATTAATACCATGTCATTAAAGTCAACTACTATTAAGAGATTGATTATGATATACACTATCAATGTCTAAAGAATCCATACTGGCAATCATTTTTACTCCAAAATGTTGAGATGATATGAAATAGTATACTCCAGTCAGTGGAACTCAACTATAAAATTAATTTCAAAGGCTGAAAATTGTCATATTTGCAAGTGTGAGTAGACTGAAAATACAGGAATACATGGACTAAATATGATTACTGGAATCACTCATGATTTTGGTTTTTTTTAATCTATAAACATTTGCCAAATCATATGGTTTCAACATACCAGAGGAATTCATTGAATATTTATGTCAGAAAAGAAATGCTGCAATTCTTAAATAAAAATAAAACAAAACATGAAATTTCAAGATGAAAATGAAAGCTTCCCTAATGAAAGTGTTATTACTGTACTATTATTTAAACTTGTTTGTTTTCCATTCTGGCATGTTGATGTATCAGTTGATGTAACATGTTCAGTGTAAATGAGTGTCTTACAGAGAGCCAAATGAGAAAATCTATGGTGAAATAACCACTTAAGTAAATTACTCAGGATATCATTCATTTTATATCTGAAGAATAAGTATTTAACCAATGTTTAAAAAGTAATTACATAAAGACGCACAATTTAGGACCATAATTTGATGTTCACTTCAGAACACACAGCCATTACTGTTAAGCAGGCTTGTATCACAATTACTTCTGCTTCAGGTAAGGCACACTGGAAAAACAATTATCTTTTTTTCTCTTTTACAAAAAATTGTAGGTTTCTTTGCAACTGGAGAATATAACTGCATATTTTTGGCCAATACACACATGATGTGGCATGCAGTGATCTGTTGGCAGTGTGTCTTTCACAAAGAGTGCAAGTAAAAAACACATGGATACAGTTTCATTCATACACCAAATAAGGCTGAGCATGCACTTTTATGTAGGAATAAAGAGATCATCTATGGGAAATACTTTTGAATTTTGTAAATAGGTCACAGGACAGACAATGTTAAATTTAATTTCAGGTGTAAGCCAACAACATGACTGCTGGTAATCCTTAAATAAAAACCATAAGTACATGTACATGCTACAAAACAAAACTTTCTGAATCACATTTTCAGTGACTCATTTATTGACTTTTTTTCATGGAATATCAACTGTTTATCAACTTTCTAAGAATATTACAAAATACAAGCACTTCTGCATCAAAAATATACATTGTCTTCTTTCTGTTTCTTACTGCCATGTTCATCTTCACAGTCCAAGTTACCGTATATACTCACTTATAAGTTGAGTCAAACTGCAAACAACAAAGATCCAGATCTGCCGTAGCATAATCCTCCTACAGATCAGGGTCTATGTTGTTTGTTCTACTGATTACTCCTAACAAACTGCACAGACCCAAATCTGCTGGTGCATTATGTGTGACAGCAGATCTGGGTTTATACTATTTGCAGCTGGACTGATCTTATAAGTGAGTATATATGATAGTTTCGTGTTGACATTTCCATGAAAATAAGTCAAATATTCCCCTAAGCCATTGTATTTATATGTAATACTTAAAACTGAATATATATATTCAAAAATTAACCCTATGTTTACAAGAAGACTATTAATCACATAATACTGCATCATTTGTCACCAGCTTAAAAAATTCCATATCACGGCAGGTTTGGGCATTTTACAAATTCAATATTACTAAATGTATATAATAATTATTTTTTTGTAGCAGTTAAACTAATATACCTGTTTTAAGCTGATGCAGATACAGCTTCATTTCAAAAATATGTTCTTCTAGTCCAGTGGTTCCTAACCTTTTATGGCCGTGATGCAAAAAAAATAGTTTTTCTGTGCCTCATGACCCCATTTCCACACTTGTACAAGTTGTGCCATCCTAAAAAAAAAAATCGTGGCAACCATCCAGGACCCTACAGTATGTCCTAGTGACCATGATTTGGGTCACGACCTGGGGGTTGGGAATCACTTTTCTAGTCTATATGACACACACCAGAATACTGTGTTTCTAAATGTCAAGCAAATATTGTTTTATTATTAGTTAAGTTGCTAGTACTCCACTTGCTTTTAAGTCAAGTCAAACTGCAAACAAATATCCTGATCTGCAATATCATAATGTTCCTGCATATCAGGGTCTATATTGCTTATTTTATTGATGACTCCTAACAAACTGCACAGACCCAGATCTGTCAGCACATATTACATATAAAATACATACGAGTCAAAAATCTCAGAAACAGAATTTTAAATATAAAAAAATTATTTTGTACTGTCTAGTAGGTCAAATCACCAAACTGATTTGTTATAATTAGTAAAAAACTGTTAAAAATATCATAATGATGATGACAGATTCTGATTGATGATGATGATAATTATCATAGTTATAATTATATTCTGAGATATTAATTTGTTATTAATATTATTGTATTTGTTGAAAAATAAAGTGTTTCTAATGTTTGTATGTCATTATTATTTTTAGTTTAAAACTGAAATATCTTTTTATAATAGATTTTTGTTTAACTACACTGTATTACACATACTCTTAACATATAATTTCCATCAATAATGCCTTGAATATTGCCTCAAATTACTAACCGATGTGTTTGCCACAGCTCTTGTTATGTATATTTAATTTGTATTGTTAGTTTTCTTCTCCATGATTATATGTTATGCATAATTGTAATTGGACTTGAAATTGTCAAAAATCAAGTCCACTGTGTACCTGATTAGGGACACTGTTGTTTTGATTTTGGTAAACAAATAATACATAGTTAATATTTCTCTATAAGTGTAGGTTCAATATTAGGATCATTATCAACAGAGGTAAACATTATTTGGGTCTAGGTCCAGGTTACTGGAATTCGCCCATGAAGAACCTGTTGTATCTGATCTTTACCACATTCTTTATTATAATTTTAGTAACAGATTTGATCTGTTTACAGATTAGAATTTTCTAGACATGAACTTTGGACCAACATCCTGGCTCTTCGTTTGTGCCTAAGCTTTTTTTATATAATTTTCTTTACTTATGAAATTATTCACTCTGGCTTTAATAACTTTAGCAGAATCATTCTTATTGTTGTTTTCAGTGTTTGATTACAGGCAACATATCACCTGAAGTGGAAACTGCAAGGACTACAGTCAAGATTTTTTCAAATCTGCACCAGTCTAATTCTCACATTTTTGACCCCAATCTTATCGTCAGTCTGTCCAGAAATGCAATCAAAATATACTAGATTTCATCCATGTTAATGATCATATTGTCAGTGAAATCATCTGCTTCTCTTCTGGCCTTCACGAATTCATCACATGATTTTATTTTCTCCAAATCTTCTGGACTTTTTGGACTATCTGGAATTTAATTTGCAATACTCTTAAGTTTTTTGTAAACTTTACATTGTATTGTAGGAAAGTAAATTATTTGTTGAATTTTACAAAACTTGTTCATTTTTGCTCCTGTCTAATACTTAGTTTAAGAGCATGGAGTCCTAATACTATAAATCTATCTCTACTTACACTTGCATTGACTGCTCTTATTATGTGTTTTCATATTTTAAATGGGTTTAAACTGGTATCACTTGTATAATTTCTTTGTCTACTCCAAACTGGTGGTAGGGGAGTTTTTGGCTTCAAAGGCTGTAAATCCAAATTATTTCCTGTTCTTTGTGAATTTTTTGAATTTATGATAGGGTTGTGACAAATATTGTTAGCGTATTCAATTTTACTATTGCAGCAATTCTGTCTGATTTAACTTTCAATGTATTAAATTTATTTTGAACTTTTTCTGCTTAAAGAAAAGTATCAAAAAATTAATTCAGTGAAGTCTTTACATTATGTTATCAAAGTTTTAGTGGCTTCATTTTGACAGAATTCCTTTACATTTTAAAAAAAAATCCCAATGAATTTTAATTTAAGTAATTTAAGACTTATTTTATATGCACTTCATCGAAAGATTAACTGGGGAAACAAAAAAAAGTATTTTATATGGTTTTGTTTTATATACTGCTTCAAACAAACCATTGGTAAAACTATCAGAACTTACATATCTGATCATTTAATTTAATGGGGGGGGTTCAAGAAAAATATGTTCTGCCCCCCAAATAACTTGAAAAAAAATCTTCCTCTAATCTGAAAAGAGGAAAAACTAATTCTGTTGAGAAAAAATTATCTTGAGAAAAATGAAATTTCTTTTATATTCCAGTTAGAAAGGAAAACCTAAGCCCCCCATCTCCAAAAATAAAATGCTTGGTCTTTAACTTCATTGTGTCCTTCAGTTCATATTAAAAGTCTAAATTCATTTTTCACAAATGAACAGTTTCATAGCATTTGGTTTTGTGGCAACAAATTTTTTTTTTTTTAATAGTTAATGTTTATTCTAAAAAATGGTGCTAAAATTAGCACTGAAGCGTGGCATCAAGATGCTGACCAATGTTTGATGTAATTCCTGAATGACCATTGTTGACTCAAGGCAGGAGGTAACATGACATGTGTCAGTTATTCAATTTGATAAATTTAATTAAGCTGTTTACTTGATAAAAACATGTTTCCAAACTTATCAAAGGACACATGCAATAGAAGATAGCTACCTCACAAGTGTCTAATGCATCTGTGATAAGATCGGGCTTTTTGTGGTTTATTTGTATACTACTTTCAACAACTGACTCAAAGGGGTTTTTGATAATACACCACTCCCTCGATAACTCGTGCCCTGATAACTCACGAACCCGCTTATAATGCGGGGTCAGGTGTGGATCCCATTTTTTAAAACCAGAAATTACCCCAAAAATATATCCCTATTTTATGAACTTTACGGAAATTGCGATCAAAATTAGCTATAAAAACTTTGATATATCGCTCATCTTATTGTCGAAAACGGTAGATAGGACCTGGAAATTTTAATCAACATTATGAAATACCAAATTTAAAAATAAGTCATACAATTTTTGTACATTTTCTTTCCAAGTGACATTCCTAGCACACCGCAATTAATGATATGTAAGGAAATTTCGATCAATGAAAATGTCACTTACACCGAGTGGAGGCAGTACTTTAATAAATAAATACAAATTAAATAATTTTGTATCAATTGAAATTTGTGTTGTAGTTCTATCTTCTAGTTCCTTTTAAGTGTAATCATCATAAACGCAATGTGTCCTCTTGTAATTAAACGTAAAATGTGTCAATCTATGTAACAGCTATGTCCGAGAGCATTTCTCTGAGAACCTATTTAGGTGCCGACCGCGTTTTGATAACTGACTTGCAGAAGTATTTGTTGCATTGTTGCACTGAATTAAAAGCTGGCCTCCTTTGTATTATCACATTAATTATGTCTTTTGAATCAAATAATGGAGGTGAAATAAAAGAAAAGTTAAAAGGCATGAAAATCCTACAAACTTAAAAATCTAGCTGCCCCGGTCGTATGTCAGGTGAACTCACTTCAGTTGATCAATTGAACACTGTTATAAATGTTATTGTGTATGTAACATAAACTACCTTAAATTAACGGACTCATTGGTAACTGTGATCAAAGATAGCACGTCAACCAAGCAAAAAGAATACTATACTTCATAAAATAAAGAGCTTGGTTTCACAGATACGGACCATTGTGGGCAAGCTAGTTTCAGAGAATTCTTGAACTGGCACTTTGAGATATCCTCAAGAATGATAAAAAGTTTCATTATTACTTCCAATGAAATCACGATATCAATACTGTACTAATTGAACAGCACAAAAATTGAGATTTGACTTAGACAATTGTCTCAAAAATTTTGCTTGCTTTTTGAACAAAAGGAATCTTGTTTGGTGGTTTATCAACAGTTAGTCTAGTACCCTGCTCTTTTCACTCCCAATTTGGCAGGATACAATGCCATTCCACTCCGGGAACCAGACTCATCAAGAAAACAAAAAGCAGTGACATAATACACACATGTTTTAGTGTAAATGTAATGGTTGTTGAAACCAGTTGGAACGATCTTTCACATGTTGGACATTTTGAAAATAAATGTTATTTAAACAGAATAACGAATAACTTCATTAGAAAAAGTGCATTATTAAAAGTTATTATTGATGTGAATGTAAAATGAGGATTCAGTCATTAAACAGCGAAGTTCCCTAACCCCAACATCCCACCCCACCCCCGCTGTTTTCTCGATGTCCAAGTGATTTTTTTCAATTTTTGGAGGTCCCTCGGTAACTCGCACCCTCGCTTATAGCGTGGTCTATGTTTGTGGACCCCGCTGTGCGCGAGTTATCGAGGGAGTGGTGTACTATGGAAATTAAATGGAAACTAAGACCAATTAATACAAGCACTTTTATGAAATTTCACTTATTGAGAAAGAAATTTAAAGTTTAAGCTTGATGCAGAACTATGAAAATTTCAGCATGTGTCTATGCTAACAGGTGCATGTAGTCAATTAACAAGCATGTATGTTGTTGTAAGGTAGTTTTTCTGGTGTATGCTCTTTCAAGGGCATGTGTTAGGGAATATTCAAGAAATTAAAAATAAGTTTTTATTCTCTACATTACTAATATTCATCTGTATGTATGACTACCTATGCCACTGATAAATGCCACAAGCAATATAACTACTGTACAGTTTGTACTGATAAAGTTATGAAATTGACATCTGCCATGGTCAGGTTTATGGCACAGGGGTTTCTCCTACCTGTTTGTTTGATGTGTTGACTCATAGGGTGAATGAATAAAATGAGCATGGGATGCAATAAACCATTTTGGCTAAATAAAATCTGGCACAGTTCCACTAGACTGGTAGACACCAGATATAGTGGACCTTCACCCATATGCAGTGAAGTCTTAATCCCTTGGCCCCTTGGTCCACATCCATGGTACTGAGTGTGCAATCCAAATTCACTAATGCATGTACTCAATATAAGTACACCAAACTTCATCCATTTATCTTATTCAAGCTCTTAAGTTAAAAAGCAGAAGTGCACATGTGTTGGTTCTTTTGTTTCTTGTGTTTAATTTTTATATCAAGATGAGGAAATGGGAGCTAAGGGCCTTTCCCAAGGATACACAGACAGCTGACCAGGGCAGGTGTTTAACTTGTGACTGAAACCTAAAATACTGACCTGTGACCTTGACATGAAGACAGATCTGTAACGTGGTATGTGTCACTGCATTTAGTGATAATACATAGTCATACCAAGTTTGTTCACATCAGCTCAAAATGGCTCTAAAATTATTGAGTGGCAAGAAAAGTGTAATGGAAAAATTCAACTTATAACACCACAACACTAACCTTCAAGATAAAACAACACATCCACCAATGTATATAATGCTGTATCCTTTATCTCAAAAAGATCAGGAATTGAAAATGGCCTGATGGAAAACTTAAAATGCTGTGTTGTGACACTGACCTTGACCCTAGGGTGGTTTACAACTCATCTTCTAAACATGACACAAATACCAAGTTTCATCACCTAATCTCAAATGGCTCCAAATTTATAGAGTAGAAAGGAAAGAACGACAGAAAACTTAAGATACCAAGTCATAACCATGATCTTCAAAAACAGCATCCTAAATGTGGTATGCAACACACCTTCCAGTGATACAGCATTTCAAGTTGCATCCCTAAATCCTAAATGTCTTTTAACTTATGGAGTTGAAGGCGAAGTGTAATGAAAACATAAAATATTCAACCATGACCATGACTCTGAAGATAGAATTCATTGTGGTATGTGTATATGTATGCCAAGTTTCATCCCTTACTTCATAGCTGCCAACCTAGAGCATAAAAAATAGTGACTGCTTATGACAACAATACTAATTTTCATGAACAAAAACTGATTTTTAAAACTTTAATGCATATGTAGCTATTTACAACATCTACAACCATCAGTCAAGTAGGACAATAACTTACTTAATTATCTAATGTCAAAGATGCATGTATTGCACTCTTGCACATTCTAAACGGATACCATCCCATTCGGCGTCTGACTCATATGTTGGAGGTCGCAGGTTCAAAGCCCAGCCGAGTTACACCAAAGACTTATAAAAAGGTACCAGCACCTGCCTCGCTAGGCACTCAGCATTAACAGGTTAGTGTTAGGACCAGTTGGCCTGGTGTCAGGATAATGTGACTGGGTGGGACATCATGCTACATGTCTGCAGCATGATGCCCCAGTGCAAGATATTAACATAAACTGTCACACTGCAGACACTGTAGCGATAAGACTAAAAATTTTTAAAGCTACATTAAATATCAAAAACACACACGTACACATTTTCCCCTTGCTGTTACCTTGACTTTGAGGCAGGGGTGGGGCTATGGTACGTGACAAACAGTCTAATCATGATATATATTTTGACAAAGTTTCTTGAAAATCTCTCCAGCCATAACAAAGGTATGGGCTGGACAAGCAAATATTAACTGATGAATAGATAAAACAGCATAATATAATCAAGGTTGCATCTAGGACAATCAACTGTAAAAATGTGCTAAAATTGACAATTTTGCACAAACTATTTGAATCAGTGAAGGCATTATCATACAAAAAATAAGGATTGGGCATAAATTTCCATCAACTGTGTGTGCTTCATTTCCAAGATGGAGAAATTATTGGTTTTACTCCTGAACAGTACTGCTCTGTGGATTTTCAGCTGCTTGATGAACAATGCAAAGGAATGCTAATATCACTTGAAATACCAGTAAAGTTTCTTTAATGAAATGAATATGCCTAATTCATATTAGGCTGAATGTGATTACAAATATTTATTTAATCAAAGGAACTGTGCCCTTTCAACTGACTTAGATTCTTCAAGTACCATTGCTCTTCAATGAAAATAAATGGCAGACAGGTGAGACTGAAATATGCAACAAACAGATTGATTGGATTTACATGATAATGAAAAAGGCATCAAGGTAAATAGAGTACTAATAATGTAATTACACTAAGCTGTACAACAGTGTCAATATGGGTTGTCAACTATGTGAGATATTCTTGAGAATTTGGCCTCTGGTTTTCCTTTGAAACTGTTTGAACATAACCCTATTGCATTGATTGTTATGACAGTAAGACACTGTCAGATTACCATCATATACTGTTTTGTTCTATTGATGAATTTGAAATACTGATGTATATACTAATGACAGTAATGTGGTACATCAAACATGTTGATAAAGAACAAGCTTGTACTGGATGTGCTTTTGGAGATTCTTCATTTCAACTGTATTTCATGTGAGAGCAAATTTTAAACATTCAGTGCTTATCAAAACTTATAAATGGACATACAAGTGATTGTATGTCGGAAATACAGCTTGGTTTTTTTTCACTGGCAAGTGTAATAAAAAGAGAAAACAACTTTAAAACATGAACTAAAGTGAGAGAATATTGATTTTCTTTTCATATTTTAACACCAGATAAAATGAGATACATAACACTCGCTCTTGTCCTAGTTTTATTTTTAGTAACTTTTTTATACTCTGTCGAGAGGCCCCATCAATGACCAGAGTCACCTACCTTTATCAACTTGGGGGGGCGGGGGGGGGGAATGCCCAAATTTACTAAATCCTAGATACAACTCTCATACAAAAGGTCTGACCTATACACAAATGCAGACAAATTACAAATGATCAGTGCAATATGCAGCTTTTCATCTAAACATTTAATGAGTCCTACCTATTTTTGATTCCTTGTTTAACCCAGCTGCTCCCTCACCCATTATATTGGCCTCTGATTTGGTTCTCTCACTGGACACACCACTGGTTCCTCTATTCAACGAGATGCATGGTAACAAATAAGCTCTTTTATTCAAACAAGTTAAATTATATTCTTTCTATGATCAGTGTCCAGCAAATCTTGCGGCTGGTGGCCCATGGCTACCAGAATGCTGGGTGTAGGCTACTGTACGTTTAATTTAGGTAGCCCACTAGATTATTATCAGGGATTATCACTTCTTTTTCAACTTTTATTTTCAAAACAGGCAATATATTTTATAACAGAGAATAATAATGACAAACAATAGTACTGTCAATGGCAATACATCCACATCGGGATTAATAGACCTCAACATATGCACTAGTAGAGCATGGTTGTCTCTGGAGATTACTGACCAATGGTCTGAAGGTATCAAAACTATGTGAACTACAACCATTACTTTCTTATCAGGTTTACCAATGACCATGATCTTTGAACCCACCAAATCTTCAGATCTATTTATTACCCTAAGTGCAAGCCATCCACAAAGTTTGATCAAGGAACTTACTCTAGAACAAAAATTTTTCTTTCAGAAACAATGACACTGACATTAGACCTTTTGATCCAAAACCAAAAGATCTCTTCACAGTTCTTTGCTCAAGGTGTGTGGTCTAGAAATAACTTATTAGGCATAGACATTTTTTTCCGTTCAATCGTAGCGATCATGAGCTTTGATCTTTAGATGCTACATTCAACATGCTTGTTCTTAACCAACCATGTGTGCCATCTGAAAGATTGGTGATAATATGTGTTAAAAACTGAAATGTATGTGCATAAATCATTTTTAGGCTAGAGTGACCATGACCTTTTGGCCATTGTTAAAACCAAAGTTATTGTGCATAAATCATTTTTCTGCTTCCAGTCTCAGTAACCCTGACCTTTCATGCTTTGACCCCAAAATCTACAGACTTCTTCCTTGCCCCAAATGTAAACCATCCACAAAGTTTGGTCCAGGACTTTGATGAACAACCAATGTTGCTGAGTGGAAACCATTTTTCTACTTTCAGCCAGTCATATTTTTTTTTACTCCCAATTCAATAGTCTTTCACCTTATCAAAAGAGCAAGTCATCCACAAAGTTTGGTCTCAATCTGTGACCTTCATATTTGACCTTTTGACCCCAAAATCACTAGGATTCTTGCTTAAACAAGTACAACCCATCCACACAGTTTGGCCCATGTTAGTGACGTAGAACTCACATGACTGTGAGAAAATCAATTTTCTTTTTCAATCATTGTGACACTGACTGACCTTTGAACAAATGACACCAAAACCAATAGGTTATGGCTGGGTAAAAGAAAAAGTCTGAAAGATAAGTGTTATATCTGAGAGCTTTATCAAAGCCACTTAAGAAAAGCTGGACTACCAGGTTCCCTTTTATAACATGGAGGGCAACCATCTTAATTTGAAACATTCTGCAATCTGCATAAGTACTAAAGTTAAGAGTGGAAGAAGCTAAAAACTTAATTATCTTTGATCCATGAAATGTCAGTTAGATGATGAACTTTTGGTAGAGTGGTTTATCACTTCCTACCCATGATGATGACAGTAACTAAAGCACTACAAATGTAGCTTTGAAAGGTACAATCAATTTGACATAAAACTATACTATCATCAATGAAAATATCTGCACATTAAACAAAAAATAATTATTTATCTTCCTGTCCAGGTAATTTATGTGCTAGTGAGAATTATCATGTTTCCAGAATATCTTGTTAGAAAACTATAATTGCTCTAGTCAGGATTGTTACAGATTGAGACCAAATTGTGTGGAGGACATGCCCAGCAAATTAAATGCAACTCAGAAGTGGGCTACATTAATTAAGTTGAATTTCATCACTGCCTGTCAATAAAGAACACATGTTAATGTTTCAGTGTTTTCTATAACAATACAGAAACGCAGATGCAGTTCTGGTGTTTGTTTTTTCTTTTTGTCTGTAAAAAATATGCTAGTCTGTTTGTGTATATATCTGCAGTAACTGGTCCTATCATTACTTTAATTTCTGTAAACTCTGAACAAGTTCCTGAAACATAGCATATATCATGCTGTTTAACCTATATGAATGGACATAAATAGATAACAAAATCAATTGATTAAGGACAAACAAGACTCAATCTTCAAAAGAAACTAGACTCAAACCATGCAAGTGACTGTACACAACTGTTAATTGGAGCAAGATGTAATAGTGAGACTTTTTTTTATACAACATCATCTGTGACAATAGAAAGTATCACTCAAATGATATGCATCAAATGAAATTATCACACCTCAGAAAATCTTAAAGATAAGCCATCTTTTCAAAATGTTAGAAACAATCTGAACACTCTAAGTCCAATTATGGCAATGTCTAATCCAAATAAGCAAAAGAGCAAAATCACCTAGACTACTATCAGCGGCTTGAAGGCCAAGTTGACTACATCCAAAATAAGCTTATCAATGGGAAATCAGCCACTTTCGATAATCAAATCAGTTTCATGATCAGTTGGTCATTTGTTCAATCACATGTTTTTGTGTACAGTAGGCTTACAGTGAAACATTCCTAAGTTTAGGTTCAAACTTGAATTTTTAATTTTTGTCAGATTAAAAAACATATCTGATGCCTAGAAATTGTATTATGGTCCAGATATTTACATTAATGACATTACAATGAAAAACCTTATAATAATACAATATTTAATTCCCTACCCCTGTTGCTGTCTGTGGTAAGGGCGTGTAGCTGTATGACCATGGCTGGTACTTGGTGGTTTAGGGATCTTGATTTTCTCCAAGTCTAGAACCAAATCTGTCAGTGGCATGTCCTCAAATGACAAGTCAATCAAGGGCAGAGTAATCTGTCGGTCCTCTGAAAAGATAATCCAATATACATGTCACGGGGAAATCAAGAATGTATTCATGGAACATAAATGTTCCACCAGTGCCTAGAGAATTTCAAACCCATTTTCTTGAGGAAAACAGGTTTCTTTGATAATAGTTACCTGATCAAAATACATCAGGAGCGCATCCACTACCTTGCAAATACAGACCTGTCAAGCTAAAAAGGATGTGCTTGCCACTGTGGAAGTTTCATAAGAGTGGTCTCCCCTTGGATAGAGAACTGGTGCCCAATCACATTAATTCATTAGTTACTACTGTAGTGGATGTGCACATTTTTCCAATGATGTAATTGCAGGAAAGGCTTGGGAGGGTGTGCCTGTATTATGATCAGATAAGTATTATAGAAAAACATTTTACCTTTTAAAGTAAAAATATTTCTTCATATACATTAATTGATCATAATACAAGAGTAGAATAAGAGGAATAGGATGTTAGAGTTGGCCCAATCTTCATACTCTCCAGTGTTCTAATGCACATGATGCTATTTTGAGTTGAATGATTAGTAAATGGACATGTTTTAGAGAAAAGCTTTCATTCCCACAAATTCTGCTATGGAAGAGTAACCAGCATCATTGTGAACCCTGACCACTGAAGCTAGCCTATTGTGCTGTTCATATGGGTCCCACCCGGTCAAACAAAACCCGTTAGAGTAAAAAGGTCTCTAAGGTAAAATCTACAGAAAGTCATCTAACCTCCATCCATCCCACAGCTTGCATGTTGTCAGAGAACAGTTGTGCTCAAATGTTACGTTAATGGTGATGACCCTAACCTCCTGCACCAATTTGCACCAATCTTGGGTTAGTTACTTGTAAGCTGCATAGATAAACCATGTTATTACATGCTCATTAAATCTTACATAGTTGATCTGGTGTTCGATACAGCTGTTCAGTCTGTATTTCCATATCAAACACCCAGATTGGAATTACTTAGGTGCTTTTTTTAACATCTCTGTGTAGACATTTTTAGATGCAGTGAACTGAACTTTAATAAATCCCAGTTCATTTTGAATTTATAAAGTAAAGTTAAAATTATTCAGAAAGAACAAAAAGGGGTATGCAACATAAACAAAACTGTGTTCATGTTTTTTACTGAGTATGGGGAAAGAAATGCTCTGGTAAGAAGGCAAACCATTTTTTAAAACATGAGGGCCAGGACATATTCCCATGTCATATGAAACTCATTCTTTCCACGGACTCAGAAAAACACACGTATGCAGTTTTGTGTATATATCCAAGATGACACAGCCTGAGCTGAAAAACTGTCCTTTCCTTCTTAGTGTGATCTCCCTCTTCTGATTGGCCTAGTTCACTTTGGGTATCACTTCAGAGTCCTTATGATGTCTTGCAGACCACTCCGGGGCAAAGGGTCTGAGGAAGACAAGAGTTGAAAGACAAACAACTCATTCACATAAGCCAGAGCAAGTGAGGGTATCTAGAGCTGTCAAGAGTGAAACCAAATCATATTGGCATTACTGTACAAAGTTTGGACAAGCTGGTAAGGCATGTTCCTCACTGCTCCTTCCCGCTGTAACTAGAATGACCAGGATTCAAGTTTTGCGAGAGCAATGAGTCATGGAGGCTCCAGAAAGTGCTATAAAAGGTGTCTTATTCAACCAGATCAAAAACCACAGAATATTCCATTCTGGACAATGGGCAATAGCCTTCAGTTGCGACTAAAATTTGCAAGGTCAGAGATGACTTTGTTCTAACCTATATCCTCCCTATACGATGCTGATGTGTGGAAGGTATCCCTCGATTGTAAAGGGAGTTAACTTCTTCTCAAAGAGCCAAAGGAGGAAGTTTGCTAACTGTGGTGTTCAGGATTTTAAAGGAGAGATGTATTTCTACTGGAACCACTGCTAGAAAACTCTCCATTTCCCCTCATATGCTTTCAAAATGGTCTGCCTTCTTAACAGAATATTTCTGTCCACCACCTGATCTGAGAAAATTTTTCTTCTGAAGGCTTGTTTGATATGAGTTTGGTGTGCAAGTTTTGCATATCTTTGTTCGGATACCAGACCTGCATTCATGGTTGTTAGAGCTGGTAGGGAGAAGGCAGGATTTTCCTGGGAATCTCCACTTTTAAATTCAATAGTTTGGTGATCCACAATTTTTTCCACTTGAGTAATCAAGACTAGATGGCACTTCGATTCACTCATTTTTTGGCAAGATATTGGAATCAGTGAGGGTAGGGGAAATGTGTATCCACTGCCATTCCAGTTCAGGGAAAGTGTGTTGTCTACACAGGCTTTCAAATCTGAGACTAGAGAAGAAGGTAAAAAGCACTGCAATCCACTTTATCAGAAAAGATCTATAAGAGGTCAACTGGACTGAACTGAAGACTGAGAAAAGAAAGAATCATTTGGTAAGAATCCACATGGCCACTGAGCCCCCCTAGGATAAATAATCATGCCTGGGATTTGATGGACTTGGATGTGGATGTGTTGGTGATTACACCACCTGAGACAATCCCAAACAAGGAAGCAGAGGTCAACTGACACGTTTTCACCTTGCTTTCTGATGTGACAGAGACAGGTGATTTGTGAGACAGAATTAGAATACCCATTCTAGGCATGGTCTAAACCATGAAAGTGCTGTGCTGTTTTGCTTGACCTTGAAACCAATGCTGATTTGTTTCTAACTGTCCTGTCTGTGTATGCTGAATTGTTTCAGAACAATGCCGAGTATTTGGGCCAAATCCATATTACAGCTTCAGAACTATTATTTATAATCATATTGCTGTGAGATTTTACAAAGTGATGCATATATGCATGTAGATTGCTAACACTAAAAATGTCAGTGAAATTGATGTGTTCATGGTTACCATAGCAAACAGGGAAAAAGAGTAGAAAAGTAATTTTTTAGACACAAAACTTTAATATAGTGTATACTTTTCCATCAAATATAGTTGTTCTGAATGTGTACATGGACAGTTAATTTTTTTTTCTACATATCACATATCCTCAGTTCATTACTTTTAGGCCTATGCTAGATAATTGAAACTTTACTTTCAAACATGTCTCTACATATCAGTATGTTACAATATTTAGATGATGCAATATTTAGGCAGTATTATTATTCACAATAAAATATAATTCTGTTCATTTATTTATAGCTGAATGATAAGAAACTAATACTAATCATATTGAAAATGATTAAAAGCTATAGATTTACTTTGGTTGCCATAGCAACCAAAATATAATTTAATTGTTTTAAAGGTTTAAAAGACTTTTTAAAATAATATTGTTGGCAGAATTTTATCAAATAAAATACAGCATTCATTTTTTAAAGAACTTGATTTTAACAAGCCGTTTCAATTATGAAGGTAAAACACTATCATAATGTAGAACAACTACATTTGTCATGTTTTAGTGTACAGAGAAAACTGTTTATTCAATGAAGTCCAACTAATGGAAAACTAGTTTTCTTATTTGAAAATTGTTGAAAGGCATATGTCTTACAGATTTTTAGGTAAATCATCTATAAGCAATTACTGTTGCTTGCAAGAATAAATCTGGCGAATGCAAGTATCTCTAAACATGTGACAAATGTAATAACTGACACAAAATCCATCTGCAAGTTTGTCATCGACTTAAGTGGACTCTATTTTTTCATCACATCATGTAAAATGAAACAAATATTTATCTTTCAAAATAAAAAATACTGTTGAAAAAGTTAGGATTTCATTCATGGATTTTATGACTTTTATATCTAGACTCATACTAATTAAAATTTAATTTTTGCCTGCTTCTTAACTTTCCTTTACTATGTATTAACATGCAAATTGAATGCATATCAATAGTATGGGATATATTATGTCATTGATTTATTTCTTTAATAGCTTTTATAATTAATGCGTTCTTTAATATATGAAAGCATATATAGTTTTAGAATAACTTTCTTTACATCTCAAGTTGTTTTAAAATCTTATTTTTTAAAATATCTTCTGATGTTCAGCTAGTTTGAACACAACTGTCACTGGCCTACCAAACAGACATATTTAATTCTGCAAGATTCTGGTATCTGCATCTGAATGATTTTAATGTAATATCATCAGGTAGGGCAATATTCTCACAGCCATTCGGGTCTTCTCTCGACACAATAGTGTACTATTTTTCGGTTATGTATGGTACGAAACATCTGCTGAGAAATGCCAATGTATTACCAAGCTAAGTGAGCTCTTTGATCTTTACCACCAACTGAGGCAGAAATAAACAACAGTATGAACACTGAGATGAGAGTTTGCAACACTGGATGGGAGCTCTTATGTCCAGTACACATGTATGATAGTGACATTAGTTATCAGGTATTCTTCTGAGTGGAGCTATAGATTTAAGATGCGTGAAAGTTATTATTACCAAAAATTTACATAATTATTTCTCATTGATTATAAATTATACAGTAAGAAAAATCTTAACATATTATAGCGTCTATGTTGTCAAATGTTTGAGGAAAGTAAATAAAAGAACAAGCTTTATATGTTCATTGGCCTACCTCTGAACTAGGTCTAAAAATGAAACAAACAAAATAGATTTGCACCAGGTCAAAAGTTCAGAAATTGAACAAAGGTCATGATTATTAGATTCCCAAGTCATATACATTTCACAATGCTGTCATAAGAGTGGGTTAATTAAGAAGTTTCTCTGTCTCTCTCATCCATTTCAACTTGATTGCTGAGAGAGAGAGAGAGAGAGAGAGAGAGAGAGAGAGAGAGAGAGAGAGAGAGAGAGAGAGAGAGAGAGAGAGAGAGAGAGAGAAA